>OZ025283.1:11128062-11290562 GCA_964019165.1 Mastigias papua | reverse complement strand
TTTTTAATATATCATCCAGGAGAATCCATGCGTTTTATGAGAAGGTTGCGGAAAGTGCGTAGATTTTTGCTCTAAATTTAAATAATTAGTTCGAAAGTTCATTTTGATAATGGGCTTATTTCTTTAATTCGTTTCCACTTCGTAGTTTTGAGTTTCAAGGGATTTTAATAATGGAGACTTGAATACTTGTAGGGTTATTCTCCCTCTGATCGGCGTAAATGGATACAACTGTAATCGTGTAGGTTAACCAGACTCTACCAGGGTATGCTTGAACTCCGGCCGTATGACAAACCACCGTTAAAGGATCGGATAAAAGTTTCCCGATGCTATTTATTTAGAGTCATGAAGTATTTACAAATCAAAAGGTTTAGGAGCTGATGTTACAACTACCTGCTTAAAGCACTGCTACAAGGTGACCATTTTCCAAGCAAATCTTACTACACGCTTTTTTTATAAGGAGCCTAGCTCAAGATCTAGTTCCAAAGTTCCTTATTTTTGGATCTCCATCATCAAATTGCAGTACTAAACGTTCCTTAACAGTTCCTTAATTTTCAGCGCACAATTAGAGTATAAAAATGGTAAAGACGCAAGGAAAACAGTGAAATCTTGGATTTTGCCTTTAATTTTGGCTATAATTTAAGATCAATGAAGAATGAAGGACTTCGCACAAGTATAGCAAACAATATATGAGGGCTTTGGCTGTAAATGGAAGGAAATCCTAATTCTTGATTGTTTGGTGTTAAAAAAAATTTTCAAGTTGAAAAGCTCTTGAGGGAATTTTTCTTTAGTAGTATAAGTTCTTTAGATATTTCGCCATTCTATATGTAGGTTCCTTATAAATTAGTTCCTTCTAGAAAAGAGTGCATTCTAACCATACTCACCCAGCAACGCAGAATGACACTTTATGGAAGTCTTCTTTCAAAGTTTTCGCTGAATTGAAATTGTTGAACAGTCCATTGGCACTAAGGAGTTTAAATCTCGCATGAGGAGCCGGATACATTCCTTAGCACACTGAAGACAGTTTCAGTTTGTTAACAGTCAAAAGCTCCCAGTGCGCGAAAAGCAACGAAGAAACAAGTGCTATCAGAGCGGTAAAAAATTCCACCAAAGTTTTATGCGATAGCGAATTGAAATTCAGCAATATTTAATTATGGTAGCATGCTTAGTTATTGTTGCATTTTGCCATGCAAAGTTACACGCATTTCGCATGCACGCGAGATCCTACAATGTGGTACATCTCCTCGTTTTTTCTTTTGCCATCTACCTGCAACATGTGAATGTAGAGAAACAAACAAAAGCCGGTGTAAAATGAAAAAGATAACTCTCTTAGAGATTGGGCTATCAAGACTGTAGAAAGCTATTAATTTCAATTTAAGTCAAATCTTTTTCTGTGCATTATTTGAATAAATTTAAACTTCTGAATACAAGAAAGTGGAGTTTTTAATTATTCTGTATTATTTAAATATTACAAAAATATTCTGTACTATATTTTTATACTTAGTTAATGCGGCTGTGAATTAGTATATAACACTATGAGGCCGAAAGTCATTTCGGGTACATTTTACAAGATATCTATCACTCGAATGGCAATTGCTAATTGTTTGCCAATCAGCTTGTAAACTCTCTTTACTGCGATCGCGCTTCTTACAAGTTTAATACCGTTTCTGCATAGGCATTATCTTCAATAGGTGCCTAAGCCTGCAAGCTCTAATGGAATTCAGGCAGTGCTTTGTGCATTTGATACCGTAAGATTGAACATATGTCTGAAGGTTGATATAGGATAGCCCTTTTGCATGGCGAGGATTAGCCGTTGTTTGCTCATACTAAAAATAAGTGAACGGCTAATTCTGAAGGTGATCTGCATAGCTCTGGCCTTAAGGCCTTTTACGTAAGAAGGTCTTTGATATCTTTCAATCTGTTGTTTGTTTTTGGCTGTACTGTAGGAAGCATCGCCTGTTTCAAGGAGAGTTTCCAAGACCAGACGCACAACTACGGGTGGATCCTGTAGGTGTGGTCCCTTCCCTTTTCCTCAAAAGGTAAAAGTGCTTTTTTTCTTGGAAAATTTTGAAACCATTAATAGTATTTTTGCTAAGAAGACCTGGATATCATCTGTGTTACACATGGAAGTAACTAAATCCTCAAACTTTCCAAAGGATTTATTTTGTTTATAATCTGAAAATTCAAGTTACATTCTCTTTAAAAAGGTAGTTAGTGTGCCCTTTCTTCTTGATTAGGTTCCTGCCCTAAAAAAATCGTAATTGCTCGCTTGAAGGCATTGTTATGCTATGATAAATCGTCACCGGGCAAAATAGGTTTGGTGAGCGGGCGCGAGACCCTACAAAATTGCATGCATTACACCTTCTGTTCTTTGACGTCACGTTTAATGGTGTTAAGCATTCTTTCTGGCATCCCATGAAGTGGTTTTGTAGATGTCGTAACGAGTAATGGTCAAACAGGTTAAAAACAATTGCAGACTTTCTGTATTGTCAAAAATTGACCATAGTTTTAAGTCCATAGACCGTATGCCCACTTGCAATGCGCAAATTGTTGCCATGACCACATTAAAATGGTATTGGCATTTGGTCTTTAAACTCCTTCTTTTCGCTGTTTTAGAATCTGAATCAAGATCAAATAAAGCAGTCAAGGATAGAGCTAGAAAATCAGCGAGTTCGTGGGGAATATTTCGTAAGTTTTTCAATTATTTGTATACAAGACTGTTCGTCGAAGTTCTTTTAGTGGGTGTGGAACTCCTTGCACTCCACTGTAGATACGGGACTGTTTACATGCTGCAGGATCCAACATGGTTGGTTGAAATTCCTGCAGCCTATGAGTTTTAGACGATGGATTTAATATCTTTTCTCTTTCAATGCTTGCAGGAAGATTTCTGGAATGGATGATATTATAGTTCTATCTTTAAAAGATTAATAGCAAACTATGGTCCAGCCCACTCAATCAACCAATGTTGCATAGAATGTGCTTTACCTTTAGTTAACTTCAGCCTCGTATTTATCTCTTCTGCCATATGTGTTGGATAGGAATACACGCGTCACGTGTCACGTGTGTTGGGGCTGGGATGAGGTTGTGGAATTTTAAAAGAGCTTATGATCAGGGGAAGGATTTATGTTATGTATGTATTTGAATGTATGGAAATATGAAAGTGATAAGACCCTTTGAGCCATGATCAGCCGACCTAGAGTCCTGTCTGCAAATTGTCACGTGATATGATACTGCGAGGCGGTAGTCAAGAAACAAACTTTCTCCCTTCAACCTGGATGTTGCTTATTATTTTGTCAAATCCAGCCTTAAACATGTGACTTCAGACCTTCAGTGTTTCTTAGCACAGGCACGACGCTGCCAAGTAAAAACTAGGGGACTACGAACAATGTAGAAATGGAGGCTACAGTGAAATTGGTTTATCAAGGATAGAAAAGTCGCTGGCTGGGAAAAATTGGGTGGCTGAAGCCCCCAGCCACGGAAGCGACGCCGTGCTTGCAACAAGATAACTCTGAGACAATAAATATAAGTTCTTGTTAAAGAAATTTGAGAGACGGATGTTGTTGTATTTGTTTCCAGTATGATAAAACACTTTAATGCCAAAAACAGATTTGTCAAGTTTACATTGGAAACTCAGCCTGCCAGTGTTTCTTGCCTGAATTGAGCTTCGAGTTTCTTATGTGTGTTTTTGCGAACCTGATATTAACCAGCATGATTACGTCACTTGGTTGTTTTGCGTATGAGTAACAGGCAAAGAGATACTTCTTATATCTATTTTCTTTTTTAATAAGAACCTGTAAAATTGAGGTTCAGGCTGGCTGTCCTTAATTTTTCCACACTTTTGAGCTGAATTGTTCTTAATTTGTTCTTAAATTATTGGGAAGTATGCAATTTAGACATTAAACAGTATACGAGACAACACTGAATATTTTGTCATGTGCAACTAATTCACGAAAATCAAAGAGGAGTGAGAAAGGTGTCTGTTTTCTTAAAACTAACAAGGAAAGGACATGTCATGCCATTATGTTATTGGAAAGCGTAAGTATGCATCTTTGTCCAAAAATACATTCTACGACTGTGCTTCAGCCTCAGCTTGCTCTTAACTTGCTCTTAACTTCCCATCAATTTTGAGGCTCGTGTTCTTATACAAGTTTATTCTTATAAAAAAAGGAGTGCATGTTTGGAAAAAACCCCTTAAGAAGAATGTGGAATCATCGTAACGATAGCCCATGAAAAAAAAACCTTCCACCAATTAAAAAGCCCGCAGAGCAGCCAGTCAGTGGAGTAACCATGGAGTGATATGTGGGCAATTGCCAACCCCAGGGTCCAGAACATCAAGATTTCAAAATTTAAGGTTGATGAACTTTGAGCTTTAGGCAGCAAACATTGAGAAGTGCTACAAAGTCTTAAAAACAAAGAGTTCTACATAAATCTCCTACTTAAATCCCACCTTACGATGATTTGTGCCTAAAAACAGTGATTGTAGCCAAACAGAGCACATGTTCTTCATAAGCAGGTTTATTTGAGTGAACCAGAAATTAGTTGGTGTGAACCTACCGCTCCAGGCCCTTAGCCAAGTTTGAGCCTGGGGGCAAGACCCCCTGGGCTTGTGAAATTTGACTGTGTGCCTCCCCTACAGAAATGAATTACAAATATATATATATATATATATATATATATATATATATATATATATATATATATATATATATATATATATATATATATATATATATATATATATATATATATATATATATATATATATATATATATATATATATATTATATATGTTTGCTGTGCCCCCCCCCCTTGCGAATTCAAGCTGGCTTCGAGCCTGACAAAATCCCTGCCGTAAGTACCTGAACCTTGATAAGGTAGCAGCAGCGTATGAACGTCACGGGTTACCTGAGCATCAAGGCACATCTTTCTTTGTGTTCTGTACTATTTCTATGTTAAACCATCAGGCTTTGTCTTGCACTGTCAACCTGTACACCAAAGGTGTTGTTTGGTAAAAGATATATTTTCTGTGAATTGTATTCACGCCGACTTATGCCACATACTCTTTCTGTGTTCTCTCATTGTTCTGTCTTATGATATTTACTGTATTGACATTCCAGAGCAAACAACGGTCCGAATGTGGAAAAGAAGCTTGATTCAAATTTAGGCTGTTGAAGTCCAATTGAGTATTACATTGGAGACATCGTGCACTGCCGCTTAAAAGAAGTTATTGGTGAGTTTCTGAGATCTATTTTACGTATTTGTGCAAGTTCAATAATAGCAGAAGAATCTGACATGACTCTTTTTCCTACATAGCATGCGCCTTGTTACATAGCCTGCAGTACAGGCTTAAGAAATAGTTGAATAAATTTTAATGCTCCAAGAGGAGTGATCCATAATTTCAGCTACCAACATCATAATAATTCATCAGAAGAGGATACACACTAGACCAAATACACAAATACATATATGTATTCTATGTATATATATATATATATATATATATATATATATATATATATATATATATATATATATATATATATATATATATATATATATATATATATATATATATATATATATATATATATATATATATAAATATATATATATATATATATATATATATATATATGTATGTATATGTATGTATAAGTATACACACATGTATGTGTGTGTATGTGTATAATATTTACACGTTTAGCCAGGTTTCAAAGCGTTCGAGCTCTATTCATTTGAACCTTCTTTGACTTCTTTCCTAGATCATTCAAATTTCTTACATTGCTCAGAATGTTTCGATGTTTCTCTCAGACATTTTAGTGCTTTCTCAGACGCCCTTGCTCCTTGTAGGTTTGCATGCTTGGTACCAGACAGCGGCTTTATACCTCAATTTTAGAAACCTGACTTACAAGTGCTTGCCTCTATTGTTTAGAAGTCCAATAGGTTTCCTTTTTGTTCAAAGCGGGGGTCTACTATTGCTTGCCAAATACTGAGGTTGAAAATCCTCGTGATAGAAGCAAATAAGGCTTGGTCCAGACTATAAATGTATACTAGAGAAATGAAAGAAGAACAAAACGCTTCTCTGAAAGTAAGCATGGACATAGTCATATTGGTTACGAAGGTAGCTGATTTTAGCACCACGAGGGATTCTAAGCGTGCATTTGATGGGAGTTGCCTTTCCAAGAAACGGAACTCAATACTGCTCACAACAATACAACACTGCTGTCAAAGCAAAACAGGACAAACAAGAATTAGTGAGTCCAGACTGAAAGCAAATATACTTCTTGCCACCAAATTGATATCATTAATCTTTGTTTATCAGCGAATATCTTTCGGTAACAGCAAACCAGCCCATGCAATATCGCTGTTATTGCTGACTTTGTCAATAAGTAAGGTGGAGTCCTTTGTATGACTTTTTTTAACTGATAGAATCCCATAAAAACTGGTTTCGCATTTTGCTGAATTCCAAGCGTTTTGTTTAGTGCTATGCCCTTCACAGCCTGATATATCTTTGCAATGATATGCATATTTTGGTTCTGGTTTTCTTGAATAGTGTGTCTTTTTTTATAAAAAGCATGGCTCGAAGCATAGTGGTAAAAGTTTCTTAATTTTTGATTACATTTTAGTTTTGGGGTTTCTTAATTCGATAAAAAAATTGCAGTGAAAATGAAAGCAAACTGTAAAACATTGTCTTTTGTAGTGGTCACTTTTGCTTAGCACATAAAACTTACTGTAGTGGACACTTGTTAGATATATGGAAGAAAATGTGTTCCCGAAACTTTCAAAGATGGCACGGAAATTTCTAAAGTCCTAGTGGTTTTAAGTGTTTCGTAAACTTGCGGGTGTTTAATACTAGGTTTATGATACTCCGGACCCTTATAAAAAGCGTGTTAAGCTAAATAAACATGGATTTTAGATTTTCTCTACTGATGCGGATAGCTTTGATAGGGGCTATTCCCTTAGATTTTTTCCGCTTGTTCCGTATTCAAGTTATGCTGCAATAGGGTGTACTTAAACATCATTGGTAGAGCTCCTTTTAGATGCGTTTGCAGCACCTGTTACATATGGTCTTTGATCATCGCTTTCCATGCTATAAATATATTCTATTACAATCTATATTTGTTTTGATCCGCATATAATTTCCACCTAGCAACGCTACAGTTGTAACTACTTTGCAGGATTACCGTTTCAATAACACATGACATTGCTGTCATTCCTACTTGCACAATTGAACAGCTCATTGCGACACAACACACGACATGATTCCAGAGTCTACTTAAATTTATATATATATATATATATATATATATATATATATATATATATATATATATATATATATATATATATATATATATATATATATATATATATATATATATATATATATATATATATATATATATATATATGTATATATTTATATATATATTTATATTTATATTTACATGCATATATTCTTCTTAGATAACATTTAGATTCATCATTTATCATTCTGCCTTTCAGACCAGTGGTTCTCAAACTACTTAAGTTATAGCTCGAAAAATAACATTCTATATTATGCTTAGAGAATATTCCCGCTTTTTCGAAGCTATAGTGAAGTTCTAATTAATTCCAATGTAGTGCCACGCCCAATTTAATATACAAATGTGGATCTGTAAAATTTACTTGTTTTAGGCTCTGGTGAGCTGTATCCTGTTCTAATAGCCAGTCGATGCCGCGAATAAACTTGCAGATTTCAGAGCACATTACCGTACCAAATCCACGAGACTTTCTTGTGTTGCACGTGGCCATGCCTGATTAGATCCCATTTCATACATGCATCTATACACGTGACACTCATCATGGCTCTAAATATAAAGCCTGTTTACGTGTTTGGTAAATCCATGGCAATTTTTAGATTCATTCTTTCCTTTTCTGCTTTATCTAATCAGTCAACAACGCTAGACTACCGTTACGCAGACCTAGAGAAATCCTTTTGGACTTTACCGACTTTGCTCCAAATGGGCAAATCTGTATTAATCAGATTCAAAGTTCTCAGCTCTGTGAACAGCAATGTTTATGCCCAACCGTATTGCTTTGGAATCTTCTTGTCTTACTAATATTGTAAGCATTTTATAACTAACTTGTCCATCATATTTTTACTTGTTCTGAGATCATAGTGACTGTTGATTGCAATACCACACATTCCTTAATTGCGTACAGCAAGGGCATCAACAGTACAAATTGTTAATTTTTCTTTAATTTTCTCTTAAATTTTTTATTAGGAACCTAGCACATGGCGTAATTCTAATAGTTGCCTATTCTTTTGCCTCTCGTGGCCACATTTTATCAGTAAATGTTCATCTATAGCTCCTTAAGTTCAAGTGTATATTTGGTGCTATAAACGTTGTGAGAAGTATTAGGACAGGGTACTATGGACACTTCAGGTTTCAATGGAAACTCTTCTATGAACCACTTCTTACAAATGATTGCATATAAGTGATATGAAATTGGCTTCTAAATTCTCGATATATGCTGTGAAAAAATATTTGAAATTGAAAAGTTCCTTAGGGATTTTTCTTTAGCAGGGGGTGCCAGTGACTACAGGGTGGGGGTCTTACAGGACCACACCATTATGCGCCGTTTGGTATAGCGTACTAGAAAATATCCAAACATAGGGTAACAAACAATAATGACATGACATGAAATGACATGACATAACAGGGAATCATACCTTGCTAGAAGTCTCCCACGTCCCCAAACCCTTTCTCCTCGAATTCTGAAGAAGTGCAAAACTGATCCTGGGGAAACCAGCCCCCTTGACGCCATCACAGACATTTGGTAGTACAAGTTCGTTAGATTTTTGGCTTTCTACATCTAGGTTCCTTGTCAAGTACATTTGACATATTTTCGTAATGCTCTGCATTTATTGTATGCTCCATTCAAGTCACTATCAACTTGTATATCGCCCTTATTGCCTCACAGCCTAGTAGTTTGACACATTCTGTGGCAGCATTGCCTCATATTATTCTCAAGTCCAAACTCTCAAACTTTGCTCACTTTTTTTTTGTAACGTTTTTACACGAAATTAATCCTGCGATGATAAGAAAGTCAACCAAACTTTTTTGCCCTCGTATTCTTCTGCTGTTTTATTCTTATCTAAATCACTTTCATAAATGCTTAATTTTTTAAAAATGAAGTACTGTTTGTCTTGGTAATGATAAATCACTTAACAGTGCTGCATGGGGTATGCATCCGTTCAGTCAAAGCTACTCTATAATGCCTTCTGGGCCAGAGAACATACGTAACTACCTGTTGCAGTCGGACGTCCTTAACTACTTTTGCACGATAATTGTGTGGTTGACTAGCAAAGTAGTGCCTACTACATAGAAAACAGTTTGACCGGTAAACTATCAACAAATGCTTTTCAAGTAGAAAATATTTACATAACGTTTAAATCTACCACAAGCCACAGACAATTGATTCTATGCCGAAGGCGGGAAGAGTCAACCTCCCATGTAGCATACCATTGCAACGAGGCAACGAGCCTGCAGACAATATCAGCGTGGGCGCTTTGTGTAGACTGCATTTAGCTCTTTGTTCGGTCATGATATAATGCTTCACGTGGTTTGGTCACATTGGTGATAGGTAAAGAAGATAAGGACGTCTTACCAGAGGCGTCTGGAAACCACCCTTGATCAGCTTTCGTAGTTCGGGAGTGGTTCATATCTGCCAAAAAAGACATCACCTTGAACCTTGTTGATGAGTTTGTCTTTTTAGGCTATCTGCCATCACACGAGGGCGAGACACAAGATTGAGAATAAAGCTCCTGAGTGCTTGGATGTCATAAGCTAGAAATTCAGTGGATTGGTGTATGTTAACGTACAAATTACATACTAGTTGGTGTACTGTATGAAAGAAGGATTTAGAGGAAGAAATACCAGCATTAGACAATATCCTAGCAGGGTAGGTAAAAATAAGTTTTTGTATCCACACCATTTTAGCTATGATGTACGCCAGATTACGTATACAAAATTTCAACTCACCTTTTACTTTGGGAATATGGGCTTAGTACAAAAAGGAGATATCTGGTGTTAGTCTCTTTTGATAGTGTTTATTCCAACTCTGAAAAGCTTTTTTTGTCTGACTTGTTATTCATTCTAACTTTCACAAAAGTATTGCATTCTTGCAATCTCATATCCTTTGAATATTTTCGTTTGTATGCTCAGCCATATCTTCGAACAGTCTGTTAACGTAATATTATGACAGCAAGGCGGTCACATGTAAGTATTGTTCACTCTCCCACTAAGAACTGCAGTAGAATACCAAGTAGGAATTGAGTATGCACATATGATAGCTCTTCTATGGTTGAGAACGCTGAGACGATTCAGCAGGGAAAATGACCAGACTTAACTAAAAAGAAAAAGAAAAATCGCCATATTTTTAAGGGAGATGGGAAAATTGCCAAATATCGAATGACAATTGAAGGAATCCCCGAGCTATCAGGGGAAAAGTGAGATCTAGGCCCTATGTTCCACTCCTCTTTTAAGTATCCTGTATGGATGTTGTATGTAGAGTCTTATGATTCATAAGACTCTACGTATGAAGAATAAATTGAGTAATAATGGAAAGAAAAGTATGGGAAATATTGCAGAGTTAGGACACCATATAAACACCACCATCAGATGATCATGCAGTTATGTTGCTTCTTGGCAACTGAATATATTTGATCTGATTTACTTTCTTGTCATATGACCCACTCTTATTGGCAAATGAAAGCGAGTTAAAATTCCATCACGATTTGCATTAAAGATTGAGGTTAGGGAACTATAATAAATGGGGTGGACTGTCCAGGTTCAAGTTGCTAAATGCTTTCTTAGAGAAATTGTGTTCAAGGCAGATCCCGTACATTGCAAAAATTATTAGCAGATTACCAGAACGAGCTAGCAATTTTTCTTGTAAAATGAGATCATGAAGTGATGTGGTGTTTTTGGAAGAAACAGTAGCAGCCTGTTCCTCGGGGTCAGATTTGTGTGAGGAAAAGAAACATTTGGTTAAAATCAGATTTAGTGTTGTTTTCAAGAGTTGTGATCAACAGAGCTAGGCTCTCAGGGCTGTTTACATGCATGTTTCTGCCTTTTAAAACTAGTAAAATCGTTGTGTTCACGCTCATCGAACTCCCAAAAGCCACGGAAATCCTGTATTTTGAAAGCAGACTATGCAACTCCATCTTAAGAATATCAAACAGTGGTATTAGACAGATATGATGTCCTGAAAGACCAGTGTTAGCCACATTTTTTGCTGCAATTAAATCGTGGTTGCACGGTGTTTTAGCACCGAACAACTGGGTCAGCAGTTTCTTGTCGGCTTTTTTCTGATAAACACACAAGTATTAACTACCGAGTAAACAAGCAGAAGTTTAACTTCTCTTCAAGTGATCCTAGAGTGAGTTGTCTTTTCATCTTTATCATGACAATGATGTTTGCCATCAAATCTTCTATTTGCATTTTTAGAGTCATATTTGATATTCTGAGATTCTATGTCTCTCTATATTTTGCTATAGCCGCTAGGCCTTCAAATTGTGAGTACTTATCGTTGTGTGTTATCTTTGCTCACGTCTTATTTGATTTCATCCACTCTCATGTTTTGAATAGACGGGAATCCCCGGCTATTCATTATTCCATTTTCCACCCTCCTTAATCCCATTCCAGGCTCACATTTTTTCAGCGATTTTTGTCCTATCCACCATGCACCTTCCATGCTCCCCGTTTTATTTTATCCGAGTTCTATCTGTATACGAAGCGTCTCTGAGCTTACAATAACAGCTGATTATCGCAGTAGGCTACATCATCTTATTCTTCAACGTATTACCGTTATTAGTAACGTTTCGAGCATCTTTGTAGTGTCTCCGCTTCCCCGCGTATCCCAAACTACCCTACTATTCATAACTCTAAGTATTAAAAATTACAATCAAATCCGCCAGCATTGATTATGTAACAGCTGGAAATACAACGTCTAGACCATCATCCTTTGCGAGTTTCAATGACTGATGACTCGAAAATTGGATTCAAACATGGACCAAAGTGCTGTTGTTTTCACAATTCAAAAGCTTTGTTTCTTCATCAGACAGTTAGAGCCCTTTGAGCGCAATTAAAACTAGAAGACTGAAGAAGCTGTGCGGAGAACCTGAATGAGCCCGTAAGTGGTACTATGAAACTGCCATTAATTCGCTTTTAAACAAATCATTACAAGAGGATGAAGATTAAGAAGCCGATTGGTCCTGCTTGCTATATCTCCAACGAGCATTTGCTATTTTTCTTATTTCATACTTCCCCATTTCTCCTAATTTACAATCTATATCAAATTTTATTTATTTTCCATATACATGCATGTTACTTTAACTTGTTGGCGACTATGAGATATCATATAGCTTACTCTCCTTGGAGTATTAGCCAAGATCTATGAAATTAAACTTAAAAACTAAATGCTCGAACTTTTACACTCATTTCAGCCTCAATCGCATACTGAGGTATTAAACTTTTTCTTAGCACATATTTCGTTCATACCTGCTGGTTGCTTTGCTTAAAATTTGTTTGAGTAATGTTTGTCTTCCGTTCTTGTCGTAAATTTTGCAATGCATTTGGTATTTCTCTTATTCCATATCTGCCCCATTTCTCCTCATTTGTCATCTGTTTCAGTTCCTTTTTCTCCTCATTTGTCATCTGTTTCAGTTCCTTTTTCTCCTCATTTGTCATCTGTTTCAGTTCCTTTTCACTTCATATACAAATATTATCTTTACTTGTTCACTTCAATTTTTAACGGCATTTCGTTTCAGTTTTCACACTGCTATCAGCGCCCATTGGTAAATCTTAGGTTTAATTTCAACATGATATTTGTGAAGGCAAATGCCATAATGTTGAATAGCTTTCACCCATAGGATCTACGTGGCTGGGATTTCCTTGTAGGGTGGGTGGTCTATAGTGTCTTCTTTGAGACTCACGCTCTTACTATCACCCTCTTCACATCATTGTTCTTGATGAATTGGATAGCTCTCATAGCCGATTGATCGCCACGTGTTTTTGAAGTATGTTTCCTTCATAGACTTGACATTTTTGAGAATCGCACTATCACTTTCTTCTTTTGGTTTCTGTCGTATCAGCTGATCATATAGGAACTGGAGTGCTTCGGCTTTTAAAAAAATCGTATTGAAACTACAGGGCGTTTCCTTGAATATTGCTAAGTGAGGTTATACTGCTGGTCAAACATTGTTACTACCCGCACCACAGGAAATATAGCTTTCGCACCAGTGCAAGCGTAGTTGTAATCAATGATTTAGAAGTGAATTTATCCCTTTGTGGGCTCGGTTCGTACACGTATTTTAATAAAGAATTTATATATATATATATATATATATATATATATATATATATATATATATATATATATATATATATATATATATATATATATATATATATATATATATATATATATATATATATATTATATATATATATATATATATCTTTATGTATTATTTTTGGAAGCTGAAAGAGTGTGGTCTAATAAGGAAGGTTTCTTTACACATTAAGTCTTTTGATAGTACAGAAGGTTTTTCAGTATTTTTAGTTTGATAAAAGCACAATTGTTCGCTAAATACTTTGGATCTTGTGTCAGTACAGGTTTTTGGCACATTACAATTTTTCAGTAGATGTTTAAAACGCATCTTGTTTTCAGCTAGACATAATTCATCGGCAATAAACAACGTTACCTGGTCTTTCATATTTAAGACAAAGGGTGAGGAATTGTGCCTCTTTCAGTTTGCTGCGGGCGGGACTGAACTCTTCGACAGCACTATTTCTAGCATTATGAAGAATTTAAATATTGGCAATATTCAAATCAAAATTCGTTCCATATTGCCATTCACCATCATAATGCGCAAACATTTTATTGACTGAAAATTAGCGATGTTTGTAGCTGTTATTATGAGAATGAGGAATTCATGTGGCAATTTGTATTTTCTGGTGTTATGGTTTGACATCCTCATGGCATCCTGTATATCTCGTATTATTACTCATGCTCTTCAAATGCATGTTATTAAACAGTTTTGTGTGCAAAATTAATGGCAGTACAGCCAAAGACATTGGAAGCATTTCAAAGCCAGGGATCACAAAATAACAGGGTCACTATCTGTCACTATTTCTTTAAACCACTTCTTAGTAAAACTGGACACTTTCGCTACATTTCTGAGTATCGAGGGCAAGTGTTTTTAGGGCCACCTAGTTCTAATGCCCTTTACTTCACAGGAGTAATTGGAAGATTAAGGTCATTTTAAATTTGATTAAAACCTCAAACTTGCTGTGTTTTCTGCTGGTTCTTTAAAAGGACAAATCGTGATGAGTCTCTTATGAAAATATTATTGAAGCAGGTGCAATGATTTTGTTCTTAACAACAGCGACACCATAGGCGTCACAGCAACAATAGAAGATATGATAAACGCCATGGTAGTCATGTAGATAACACAATTCAGGTGTAAGCGAAGGTCTTTTTATCATTGAGCCTTATATTACTTGTGCAAGTCGTTGTTAAGAAACAGGTATCGTTAGTGCGCACTTTTCTCATAACAGTGCAGTTGACAGGTAAGATTATTAAGATTGGAAATAAACGAAATTGAAGAAAAATACAATGGGTAATGGCAAGTCCCCTGCATCATTAGGACCTCGATTTGTTATTTGCACGATTTTTTCATTCGCCTCAAAGGATATTCAGCCAAACAATTTTCGTTTCATTTTCTTTTTTCTTCTTTCGATATGCAGTAAGCAGCAGCAACAATCTGTCTCCATACCGATTTTCAGAAGACAGAAATGACAGACTTGCAACTGTAGATTGTGTATACTATTCCATGCCGTTCTTTATGTTTTGTTGTGGTCTAGCCTTACATTTTTCTTACATGTTCTTAAGATTCTTGAGGACGAATTGGGAATTCCATGTTTAAGTGAATTTCATAAGCATACCCTGCATTGTTACAGTGTGCCTGCAAAGTGAATTATCTTCAAAGATGAATTTATTTGCAGTTGAATGAAAAGGTTCCTTGTGAAAACAGTTTTGTCAAGTTTACTTAATAAAGTTCAGCCCGCCTGTGTTCATGTCTCTTATACACTTGTTTCTTATCGAAATACATGTAGCACATATACTTAAAATTGTCAGGCTTTCTGTCTCCTTTCTTCCCTCCGTCCTTCCTTCCCTCCGTCCTTCCCTCCCTCCCTCCCTCCCTCCTCCCTTCCTTCCCTCCTTTCTTCCCTTCCTCCCTCCTTTCTTCCCTCCCTCCCTCCATCTCTCCCTATTAGCATACTTACCCCTGTCATCGCAAAGGACCTCTTCAAGAACAGATCTGAAGCTACTTAGATATCTTGGACAATGTTTAGGGTATTGAATCTCGGCAGAGAAGCAGGGTTTACTTACAAAAGGAGAGGTTGTGGTCTTTATTTATCAGTACAAAATTGTAGTGTACTTCGCTACTCAATTCATGTGATTTCAACCTTAGAAGAACGATTGGTTCTTATCTGGCATCTTCTGGCAATATTGTCTTTCTCAGCTGATAAAAGTAATGATCTATAGATACAGAAGTTGTCCTACTTTCAAGATTTCATTTATTTCAATATGATTTTGAGAGTATTGCAAACTTATTCTAACCAATGCCAGTCATATTTTACAGGGGACAGGTCACCATAGTTGAGACAGCTATGCTGAACGTTAAGTTTTCACGAGCCTAATGACATTTGTTATAGGAAAATGGTTTAAAAAATTAGTACTCGAGTGCTCAAAAAGTTGAGAAAGTTCAGTTCTAGATTTTTGAGGCCTAAGATAGTCGATAAGTCACATACTGTTAAAATTCCAGTATTCACACAAGACTAAGATCACTTTTTTCTTAATTTCTAAATGTTACTTGTGTTGAGCCGTGTATTTGAGTGTTATATTTGTTGCATGAACTTGAGCACTCTTGCTAGGATAGTCTTAAGAAAATTTCAGTACTGAAATCATTAAAGATTTAAGAAAGCTTCAGCACTAGGCCCAAATCTTTCTTATAAAATAAACGTGTATATTGCTCGAATAAAGCTTGTAGTGCTTATGCACACAAGAGTTTGGCATTGGCCCTTGTTAAAGACGTCGATTTTAAAAATCGTCACTTTTCCACACTCTTCGTACACACTTTTGAATATACATGCCCTTGCTGTTGCACTGCCAGTTGGCATGAAGCAAGACATTCAACCACATGAGATTTGCCTTGCTAGCGCACCACTCTTTGAAGCCGAATATATTTTTGCGTTAGAAACCTCCGAGATATGCAGTTAGTTGAAATCCCGCTTGTGTATTTCGAGTGTTTCATACAAAAAGCAGATGAAGTTCAAGTTATTTTCTCAGATTTTCTGTCATCTGTTTGTTTTTATCTCTCTATTTATATTACTAGTGTTTGCTATTTTTGTGACCATAGTGCTTTGTTTTACGTTGGCAGAACCTACTTTAGAGCAGCCATTCTTACACTTTAGTATTAGTATTTCAAAAGATTTCAACTCTTTAAAGCTTGGAGTAAAAGTTAGTAAACCTGGCTTGGACCTGGCTACTGACAAATCCCTGGTTCTTGCAAGCCATTGTTTCTAGGCTGTTAATGTGAAGGAGATTGCAGGTTGAAATGGCGCTTTTATTGGATTCTACGCTTGATGGCACATGCAGTTGCTGTTGTACAAGTAGATAGACAATCGCTTGAGTTCTCATATATCAGTGTTTTGCACCTGACGGTTGGGAAGAAAATCATTTAATTGTCTTAAACGAGCATTTTAATAAATAATTGAAATGCTGCTGATAACAGGGAGTGAACATTTCTTTGCTTGTAGGTGGTGTCCAATTGCAAACTAAGCGCGTAAAATGACCATATGCGTGGAAAATGGCTGGACTGAGCGAGCCTCAAGACGAAGAGTTCACCGCCAGAAGAGCTTCGATATGCTGGAGGAAAGTGATTTCTTCGAAGACAGTAGCAGCCTAGAGACAGTAACAGAAGATTCTTTGGACTCAAGCAACAGAGAAGGGAACTCGTCAAACTTTTCTGGCTCCTTTGATAAGACCAGTTGTGAATCAGGCAGAGTATGCGAGGATTTGGGAAGAACACTGTCGATTGAAAGCATTGCTAGTCGCCGCAAGAAGCGATCAAGTCTGATTCTCAACTGGCTCGCAGACCCTGAAAACAAGATCATGTATCAGGGAAGACATATAGATAGCAAGATATTCAGAAGTCACTCTGCTGTGGAGAGCAGAACCTGCAGTAATTTCACGAAGAGCACGCGATATCATTCGTTTAGACACGAGGGCAAAACGTCAATATGCGAAAGTAAAACTAGCATAGCTCAGCAGAATGGGTGGATCTGTGAGCTTGAAATCACACGTGATGTTTTAACTAACCACACGTGCGCAAAGATACCTGTTGTGACGAACGATATTATTGAGTCTGGTGTTCCTTGTGCTTTACAGCAAATTCATTCAGAAGATCAAGGTGGTAAAATGGATAGCAGTCAGCAGAAGGTTACTGAAAGTCAGTTTTCCAGCCGCATTGCCGACACAAAGATCGAAAAAGATTACTCATCATTTGATTTCAGAGAGTTGAACTCAATTTGTAATAAACTGGAGGATGAAAGATCAGCCGTCATTGATGCTAAGAAGCACAGAAAGGCGAGAAGCTTCAATTCTTTACCTAATTACGGTCGATCGCAACAAGTGAAATTACGTCGAATGAATTCAGATGCTTTGTTTTATACTGGCGGGCGTAGGAACTGTGATAAGCGGAAAAATTTCGAGTTTCATTCACGGAATCGCTTAACTATTCAAGGACGAGGTCGCTTGGAAAAAGAATGTTTACTGAAAAAAGCTGACGTTGGCATGTGTTCTTGTAAAGATGGAATTGCGCTAGGTGCAAAGGTGAACTCGCAAGAGTTTATAAATAGTATTGAAAAGATATTTGTACACGGTGACCTAGAGGTGATCCGAGGACTTGCAGAATGTGGCTTCGATTTTAATACGAAGGACAATTCTGGTAACTGCGCATTGCATTACGCGGCTCAACGGGGAAGCGAGAAGATCATAACAGAGATTCTCGAAAATGGCGGGAATGTTTGGGTACGAAACAATGATAACCAGCTACCCGTAGAACTGGCATCAAATATGAATGTACGAATGCTGTTGTCTGGTGTGACATTGTTCTATCGTGGACAATATTCCAATGAGATTGAAAGTCGACTGACGTCAAAGCAAATGAGTTTTGAGTTGTAGATGGCACTTTTACGCACAGCCATGTGTCGTTGTTGTTTACGGGTAGTAGAGCTGCGATGAGTTTTGTTTATAGCCACAATGGCTACAGGTTATTTATTTATTGTTGTAAGATTACAAGATATTTTAATTGCAGTAGCTTATAGTAGACACAGGAAGTTCTTGGCAGCGTTGATGGGATTCATGGTGTTCCATGTTTGTATATCTTTTCAAGTCGATTCCTATTTGGCATCCGAATCGTATACAATAGCACCATTCTCTTACGCCCAACTGACGGCAGCCGATCCTAGATTCATTTGTGTTCTGCCGTTCTCTGAAATTATGCATGAAGCCCTATTATAAGAAGCATAGCACAAGGCTTAACTCTAAAATTTCCTTGTTTTTGAACCTCTTTTGATCCCACTTTAGTACTAAAAGTCCCCTAATGTTTCCTTAATGGTAGCTGCATATTTAGTACTGTGGAGACTTTGATAGTGTTCAGTAGTTAGACAGCTTATCACAGACATTGCAAGTTTCATTTCAAACCCGCCCATGAACCACCCACTACAAGGCTAGAACATATTCTGTGCGAATTCGACCTCTTAATTCCTGATTGCTTGCAATGATAAAAATAGTCGAAAGTACAAAGTTTCTTAGAAAATTTTGTCCTTTTTAATAAGATTACCTTTGATGTTCTGACCTTCTCGATGTAGGTTCCTTATAAAGTGGCTCCTTGTTTGGAAAAAACGTGTAGAATTGAGCGTACAAGATAATGGGGCATACTCCCCATTTTAAATTATTCTATGAAAATAGACTGATGCATTATTTATTTAAAAGAATGTTGTTTCTTTTATGATTTGAGAGAGTAGTTGACGTAGCTGTGTTCATTAGAAGCTGCAGTTAAAGGATTTTTCTTGGTAGATTAATCAAGCACTTGCCAGCAATTGAATGGGATTCATTTACATAGCTACTATCTCGGTACATGCCAGTGGGCTGATATGGTAAGTTGGGGCAGTGCTTTCCAGAGCATTTCAAAACAACAGGCCTGTAGGCAGCTGAGCCGGAATGGGGAGAGGGAGACCGAGATGAAATGGTAGCGCCATTGTACTATTTGGAGCAGCTCGAAATACAATCTCAGCGAATTATTGGGGGCACTGCCCGCCCATTCCCCTCCCCCACTGTCTATGTGCCTCCAAAACAACCGTTTGTGTTATAGTCTGCCTAGGCAACTAGTGGCTCCTCAATGCTTACAAACTAAAATATACTTTTATTGATCTTGTATCGACATGATGTGCCTTTTTCTTATGCCACTAGATTTTGGACATAGTTAATAACGAGGAATAGTCCAGTTATATTTCACCGGGAGATCGTTCTGATTTTGATCTACTTTTTTAGAATCATTTTTGTTGTAACGATACAAGTCCTTTGTAGAATACCGATTTTTTTATAGATTTTCGAAGAAAGTTGTTCAATATCACATAGATGTTTTTTTGCTTGCTTCTGCTGTTTGGGACATTATTGTAGATAGGAATGCCGGTGAACTTTTACCCATATGATGAAGAACAGTGTTTGACGCATATTGGAGCAAAATGCTTAAGAGGGATACTCATTATTTGCGTGTATCATCGAGATTTTGTCAAAGGGCAAAGCGAAGGCGATTGTGGAAATGCTGTGTTACACAGTTCTAGACTCGTGTGCTGCTGTATTTCCTGCAATATTTCGTGTATCATCGAGATTTTGTCAAAGGGCAAAGCGAAGGCGATTGTGGAAATGCTGTGTTACACAGTTCTAGACTCGTGTGCTGCTGTATTTCCTGCAATATTTCGTGTATCATCGAGATCTTGTCAAAGGGCAAAGCGAAGGCGATTGTGGAAATGCTGTGTTACATAGTTCTAGACTCGTGTGCTGCTGTATTTCCTGCAATATTTCGTGTATCATCGAGATCTTGTCAAAGGGAAAAGCGAAGGCGATTGTGGAAATGCTGTGTTACACAGTTCTAGACTCGTGTGCTGCTGTATTTCCTGCAATATTTCTGATAGTGTCTCTTTAGCGAGTCTTTGCTCGTACAGCATATTCTATAAGTAATGAATTCAAATTGCTGCAACCTATCCCTCTTTGAAAACTCTAAAGTGGGCCATACACATTTTTTATAAGAAAGTTTTTCTGCCCAGCAATGAAACTTTCATACTTTTTTGTGATTTGACATTTCATCATTGAAACTTTCTTATGATATCAGTGTTACGCGAACAGTCAGGCACGATACAAGTATAGCTCTGAAATTCTTAGATGTTCAAGAGAAATCTATGCAAATCAGACAAAGAGATGATTGGCTTATATGGAAATTGAAACTTAAAGTGCGGATCAACTTATCAACTTTCCCTGGTCTCAAAAATCCAGCTCTGGATTTTCTTAACTTTTTGAGCAGCAGAGTACTGCTTCCTAATAGACCACTTACGTATAGAAAAAACGTGTATAAAATAGATCTACTCTTAGCCCTCTAACCAAAGTAATGTTCATATCGAGTGATATGAAAGTCCTCTCCCGCAATTAATCCTACACTTCGTTAAGCTAAAAGCTACTAATTGTTTATGACTTGGCTATGAGTTTCTAGACTATAAACAGATAAGGAATAGTTAAGACCCCGTTTCTATCAACAGCACAAAGAGAGCCATGTCTTTTTTATCTAACTGAATGTCCAGGTCATCTGATTCGATTTGATCTGTATCCAAAGATCCTCTCTATTTCTTATCAAAGCCAATAAAAGGATAACATATTCAACTGTGTCTAGATAAGTCGCTAGAAGTTAAGTCATAGTTACAATGCAAGTGAGCATAGTATTGCGCAGTTTTAGGTAATCTCATCCTAGGTCAAAACAGGATGAAGCTTCTTGCCTATTCTTAAGCAAATTATCAACCTTAATTGTTGCGTTGACTGTCAATAAAATCTCTCCATCGCCTGAAATGAGTTCAAGAGTCTTTCATTTACTGAGTTCGTAGTCAGAGGTTTATTGTAGAGGGACGATTCTGCGGAGATATCGTGGATCATCACCGGTCATCACCATACAGCAGCGGCGGATTTTAAGATGGAGGACAAACCCCCCCACCCCCTTTGAAGTAGACTCCTATGATTCCAATTAAAATAGTCAGCGAATCCACCACCGAATGCCCCCCTCCACTAAATATTGACAAAAAAACTTACCACTGCAATACTATCAAGGTCGAGATAAGTTCCACTATGAGGGTCAAGATTCTAACGTCTTTATGTGTTACTTGCTTAAAAACGCTTGGCCCTGGTACGGGATAGTGAAGAGTTTTACACTAATTACTCTTCTGTCAGTTTGAGAACACTTTCGACTACTCTCATCAAAGTGGAGAGAATATTTGCAAATCTTTAGGGAGGCATCGATGGTAGATTTGCCAACTTTTTGAAGAATAGATTTGCCAACTATCCCATATTTTAGTTCGTCCAAATATATATCAAAATGCTGATTAGGCTACTTCACGGGGCATTTACCCCTGACCCCCCTAAAAACCGCCATTGTCTCGATGTCGATGTAGCCTCAATAAATATCACATTGCGTCCACTTAGAGTCATTTCTCATTTGCATTAAGTGTAATTTTTAATCATTTTCTGCCGCATTGTTTTCCATATCATTTTCTACGCATTTTCAGTCTTCTATATTAATTCGCAATATGAGCTTATGTAACCAATGAGCATTACCTTGGAAACCAACTTATTATCTTGCATATCTTGTGGGTGGTTTTGCAAATGAATTTTTCATCGAGGAGAAGTCGAAGAACCAGCGCTCTTCAAGGGGTTTGAAAAACAGACTATATTAAGTTTGGCATGTTGTGGCTTTAGACTTGATAGCAGGTATTTGTTGAGTGTTGAATGGATGCAAAATGTTGATAGCCGTTTATTTTTGAATATAGAATGTGCCTTCCAGGAGAAATAAAACCGATAGTGTGTTTCATATTTCATTACCCTTGTATCTTCTTGCAATGTTTTGTTCACATTGCTAGGGTAAAGCAGTTGAAGTGCAGAGGTAAAAAGAAACTAAACTTTGAAATGAAATGGAGAGAAAAGGATTCATCCCGGTTACCCTGCGCAATAGTGACTTCTGGCAGGGAAGACAGATGAAACCAACGAGGAAGAAAGTTTGCAATGAGGAAGAAAATTGACCCCTTCTTCCGAGCATCAAAAGTAGAAACTTCATCGTATTCGATATCTGAATCTTCGCTCACTGTCCTCACAGAGTGGGACTTATTGAAAATAGCAGATATCCTCAAATAAAAGACAAAATCGTTTTAAAAGTCCAACCATCATTTTATTTACCCAACGTATTATTACAGAAGTATCGACGCCTGTTACAAGCAAAATGGTTCCAGGTGAAAAACTGACCTTTATTTAATATTTCTTAACTGATGGTTATTGTGGTGTTGCTGGTCTCCATTTGTTTCTATGATGTAAGGGGTTCCCCTCTCGTTGAAGAGGGGGCATTCTGGGTGAAAACATCATCTTGTTTCTCACTTTCATGTTTGTGCTCACCACGCAATGATATAGAAGCGCCGAAGGCGCTAGATGTCTAGCTCCGCAGTTTTCCTAGTATACAAAGTGAGGCGACTTTGCGAACGGCCGCCATTTGCATTAGTGGCAAAAAGTGAAGTTCCGCGTACAGAGTTCTTATGGAACGTGAATAATGTGCGACGCATTTTGTGGATTTGACTGGCCAAACTCTCTTGAAATATGGTAAGTACTAATTATTAGTATTCTCTCATGCTATTTTCATAGGGAATTAATCGCTTTCATAGGAAAATAAGAAGTTTTTTCGCTCTTTGGTCTTAATCTAGAGGCCTATTACTGGAGGTACATTCATTCGTTTTCCAGATAATATTCTCAATATTTGAAGGTATTACTAGGGCCAGAGAATAAATTATTTGAGTTATTATGACTTCCACGAACAATACTTTTTATTTCAGATAATGCCAAAAAACGCCTGATGGTGCGGAAGAAGACAACTCAGATCGCGCAGTTATGTTAAAATAAGTACTAAGACCAGGCAAGAGGGCCTAGGCCGGAAAGAAGTAGAGTGCGTTTGATGGATTTTGAGCTTATGTTCTTATCACCGTTTCAATTCCATCCTGGTAAATGTAGCCAAGCACTGTCTTTCTCAAATATCTTGCTGGGTTCCATTTGAGATGGTCTTCAATATGTGGATTACAATGTTGTTTACATTCCTTTGAATAGAACAAGTTTTGTGGATTGCAATGTACCCAAGGATTGCCTCTTTATAAGTTGACAGGTGGCATGCATCTAATTTGGAAGAAAGTTCTGTTATATCTTGGATAGATGGTTGGTTATGGTCATCTTTTTCAACAAGAGGTTCATTTCTTTTGTTCCATTTCAGAGAAAAAGTTGAACCAGCAGAGTTGCTTTCAAAAGTTAAACAGTTGGTGTGTTTTGAACCTATAATGGAATTTCTCAGAAGAATTTTCCTAAGGCTAGACTTCAGTTAAACACTATCTGAATTACTGTTAAATCCACTCTTTCCCTGTATGCAAGCAAAGAGCAATTTGAGATTGTCTTGTGACAATTTGCATGTGAGAACATATTTGAAGGGGTGTTCTTCCCTTGTTAGTAAACCATATGATAATTGATTGATACCTAAAGCAGCAATGATGAACCCAATCAGAAAAGTTTTTCTTCTGTGTGCTATTAGGGGGGGGGGTCCTGCCTTTGTCTTCAATGTTATCAAATATGTTATACTCTCCTCAAATATAATTTTCCACCTTGCATAGTCATGAAGGAATAGGGAATGGAAGCACAAGAAAACAGACACAAGAAGACATATGTTATAGTTTTCCAAGGAATTATATAACTGAACAGTATTATGAACAGGGATTTTATTAGTTTTCACATTTCTAGATGTTTTCTTTTCATCCATCAAACTAAATGGTGTCTCTGTTGTCCGCTCATAGCAAACTGAGATAAAGTCAATCCCGACAAGAATGGTTCTGTAAATGATCTCATAGGATTTTCAGACAAGTTCAATATAGTTATATTTATCTTTGTGATATAACTGATTTCCTGTGTGCAAATACCACTGACAACATATCACTGCACCTTGATTATTCCACGCATTGTTTCCAACAATAAACGTCTCATTAATTATTGCAGTATGAGTAGGCTTTGCAATGCTTTGCAACACCTGGAAAGTTGAAATACAGATAGCCTAAAGCAATGGAAAACATGACCCAAGGAAATAGAGTAATATTTCTCACAATACCCAAAAACAATGGCAATGGGTGTAGTTCCAAACTTCTCACAAAGTTATCGGATTCTTTTCGGCCTAGGCGTAGTTACTGCTAGATTTGTTTTGCCATAATTTGGAGATACAGGCAATTCTGGCATGAACTGAAACTATATCTATAGTTCTTGGAGGTTATACTTTATCTAGTAAAGTGTTTTCTAGCCAAAATTCCTTCAAATAGTTGAAAGTATCGAGAAGTCGAATGAATGCACTTCTCGTTCTGCCAAAAGCTTCTAAGTTCCCACCGTTGCAAATAAAGTTCTTATTTTCCCAACAAAACATTTCATTTCGCTGGAGGTAGTATGAAAGAATAGTAATAACTATTACTTACCATATTTCAAAGGAATATGGCCAGTCAAATCCATAACATTCGCCTCTAGTATGTCAAGTTCTATAACAGCTCTGTATGCAGAACTTGACTTTTTGCCACTAATGCAAATGGCGGCCGATTTCAAATTTGCCTCACTCTGAGTCGCGGAGTTAGATATCTAGCGCCGTCGGCGCTTCTATATCATTGTCACCACGTGCTTTACCAAATCGAGGTTGTACTTAATGGTGGACATAAACATCCCCGCCGTTCGCTGATTTGTGCCAACGTCTGGTTTTAGCAATCAAAATGAGCAGTGTCTACAGAGAAGATATGTGTAATGTGCTTGTAGTAGATAAGGCGAATGCAAAAGATCTAAAGTAAGTAGCCAGCTAAATATTAGGCATAGATGCAGGCATTCCTTTACGATATGAAACAGTCTCAAGTGTAACAGAAGAACCCACACTGAGAACATGACATTTTTTGATGAGATAGCATCCTTGAAAAAGATAGCTGTCAATAACCCATACATGCACTGACTGTATAGGCAGTGAATTGCTCAAATATACATGCACATTCTGTGACAATGGGCATTCACACATATTTTTCTGCACGAAAGTGACTTTCAAAGGAACAATCTCATATGCATGTAGCTACCATGTTGCTCAGAATGGGGAAAACCTGCTTATATTATGTTTCTTTCTCCTTGCTAGCATCAATGTGAACTCTTTAAATTCAGGGACATAGTAGCCAAGGGCATCCAAAAAGGGTGTGGGGAGTGTTGCATTTATAGCTTGATGGCAGACGTTAGCATGGCAGACATTATTATGGCAGACATTATTGTGGTTCCTTGGTACTTATGTTTCCTTGTTCAAGCCTGTCTGTAAATTTCTTTTTGCTGCACCCCCATGCTGAAATCATTTGCCTCACCAATGATAGCATCCCCTCAAACTGCATTTATTTTTTGTAGAAACTTGTTAGAGAGTTATGGGATATTCAACAAAAAATTCAGAATTAAGGAATTTTCACATACAAAAGTTGCTGTTCCTATACTCTCAGAACAATTATCAGAAATTAGAAAGAGTGCTCCCATGAGAGATCTCAATATTAATTTTTTGGAAAGTCAGATGATGATGCCATTCTCAAAAACACATTTGATCAAGCTAACATCTGTTCAGAAGATTCTTGAAGACAATATAGTTGATTTGTTTTATGCCAAAACCAAAAGATCACTGACTGCAGATGCTTTGAAAGATTTACCAAAGGAATGGCAGATTCATGGCGATATGCTACTGCTCCCAAAGGACTGCATGACTATTAGTGCATGGAAGTTTATTGTACCTGAAATGTGGCAAATTTTCTGCAAAGTTTTGAATGTCTCCAGGATTGCAAAATGTGAGAGAATACATGATGACAGATATCGCTCATCTAAAGTTGAACTTATTTTAGGAGAAGATGGGTGGATTTCAAGAAAGGAAAATGGCATACAGTATCAATATGATGTAACAAAATGCATGTTTTCAGATGGAAATATAACAGAAAAAATGCGTATTGCCAGTTTTGATTGCAATGGAATGACAGTTGTTGATCTCTTTGCTGGTATTGGATACTTTGTTCTCCCATATTTGGTCCATGCTGGTGCAAGTCAAGTTTATGCCTGTGAATGGAATCCTGATGCAGTTGAAGCTCTTAAAAAGAATTTAGAATTGAACAAGGTGTCAGAAAGATGCACTGTCTTAGAGGGAGACAACAAACTGGTATGTAAGGTTACATCCTTAATATATATATATACATATATATTTATTGACTGCATTAAATCCAATGGATCATTATTCATAGAACTGGAACCTGGATTGTGTTGTAAATTATTCATTTTCTATTTCATCATAAGGGTGATACAATGTAGCCAGCATGTACAAATTCACCGTCCATTTTCACATTTAGAATCCTTATTACAAGTGTGGAAAAATCTTTGTGAGCAAACAACACACAGAGCTAGAAAGACAGTTGGGGATTAGTCATTTGTTCTGCACACCGTTTAGGCATATGAACTCAAATAACTTATGGAGCTACACTGCAGAGTCATGTTGCTTTAGTTTAACTAACAATTCTACCCACATTACATAATGCCAGGCAATCTGGCTTTGTACAAAAATAGATATTAGATAGAAAAGCATAGCAGCAGCAACCCATTTTGTTCAGTTCAGTTAAGTTCAATTAACTTTAATCTTTAACTTTAACTTAAAACTGTTTTTATTTTTTATTTTTTTCCCCTCTAAAAATAGAAATTGTGTTAAAATTTCATTTACAATTGTTTTTGTCTTGTTGTTATCTTTTTTTTGGTTTATTCTGTTAGTATGTAGATTAGTTTGCAAATTTCATCATTTATTTAGATGAATAAAAAGTTGTGCTTTTAACTAAATGGTCTGTTAAGGCTAACTTTTTGGTTGTGTTTGCATTGCCAGTGCTTCACAACAACTTGTGTATAAGAAAATATATCCAGCAATATAGTAGTATTATTGTCTCCAAGCACAACAGTTGAAGAGATACATGCCATATTTCACACTATGAAATAAGAAGAAAATGTATTAAATGAAAGGAGCTATGATAGATGATGACCAAACATTGTAATTTTTAAGTTCTCCATACCTGGTTGTAGCTCTCATCCTTAAATACTGAGTCTGCTACCAACCCATGTCACTTAGATTCTGGTTGAGGACCTAATGTCCCAATGAACTTAAACAGTAACTTTCCATTGCACAATGCTTAAATCTTTATCTGAGCTATTTCTCTGCTTCTATGTAGGTTGCTCCTAAGTATGTTGCAGATCATGTGAATCTTGGGCTTATTCCATCAAGTGAAGAGAGTTGGCCAGTTGCCTGTCATGCTCTAGATCCTAGCAAAGGTGGATGGTTGCACATACATGCTAATGTCAATGAAACAGAGATAGTTTTGCCAAATGACGAGGTATGCATAGTAAATTTTAGATAAAAATCAAGCGTGTCAAGCTGATTTTTATATTTTATGGAAAGCATATCTGAGGGGGCTTATGTGGTGGTGATGTCAGCTGTTGTTAAGTGGGGTAATGAAGACAGGGGTAAAGGTGTTAAGTGTCATTTCAGGCATACCATCACGTGTAACGAAAGGTTATCATAAGGAATTTTGGCCAAAGAGGATGAGAGGAAATTTCAGTGTTTTAGCACTACCAGTAGTTGATCATGCTTTCAACTTTCTTAAAGCATAATCTAGGTTTCCAAGATGACAAAATGTGGCCAAGACCACACAGAAATGGGCACTGAGCTATAGGAACAGATTATAGTTAAAGGGCTTTTTTAGTGATACCAATTCGAAGATCTGCCTTAGTATTATTATGTTTGAAGTGTGTGGAGTTATTTTTGATAGGCGTTTCTTTCCAGCAGTGCAAGGAGCAGTCAGATTTACAAAAGACCTCAAGAGAACAGAAAATGCAGAAATGGAGCATTTGGGCTACCGACAAGGTGGCCATTATCAAACAAATGCTGGAGGATTCTCATGCTGTTGGTGAATGGGTTTGTCGTGTTGCCCATATTGAGCACGTGAAGTCATATGCACCACGCATTGATCATATAGTTGTCGACATGGAATGTAGACCAGTTGAATACAGGGCAAAAGATACTGTGTAGCAAAGTGGTTTTGCAGTTTATTCCCAGGTAAGTGTGGTGTGTATGTGTTGGATTGCATTTTGAGTTTGTATCATGTTTCTAAACGTATGCTGTTGATCTAGACCAGACCTGGACGGTTTGGTCATTGCATTGCCAGCACGCAGGTTGACTCTGAATGGATAAATATAAATTCAGTGGGCTCAGCCTTTTTACCAGGTCCTCGACGATATCGTTTGTTTCTCCAATGACTCCACGGAGGAAAATACTTTATCACACCTCGTCTAGATAGAGGATCCGTTACTCTATTTTGAAGACAGTTGTGAATGACAACGATGAAAGAAATCATCGTTGCTTGACAGTATGGTTCATTGCTCCACAATTTTTGGCAATTCTAGTCGTGAAATTAGGATGGAAAATTCGTCCAGTGAGATGAAAATCCAGGCGACAGACTCATTGTAGGATGACAGTTTAATCCGACTTTTGTCGCCTGGACTCTTATCTTACAACATGACTGTTTTCCTGATTTTGCTGTGAATAATGATTTCTTTCGACATAACAACGTTTGTTGCAAAACTCCGTGTTCCACCTTGGACACCAATCACTACCTTATTTCAGCAAATTAATGAGGCGCAAAGTTACCGCGAATTCGAGGTTTTCATATAAACGACCGAAAAAAAATTATTTTTGTAACTCTCTGGTTGTTCACTTTGCGGTGACTTTTAGTTAGAGCGATATTAACGACATAAATTGACGAGTGGGTAGCTTTATGATTATAGATATTTACGACGTATATGAGGAATGAAGTTTAATAGAAACTTACATATAAGAATCTTTATTTATTAAGAAACTACAACCACAAATTGTAATATTTTTATTAAGAAATTGTCCGGACTAAGTTGTTTAAAATAAACTGCTTAATGTAGCACAAAGTGGAAAAAGTTTTTTGATATTGTTGTTTTAAGAAAGTAGGCTCTGTAGAATCAATATCCTCTTAGGATATGAATTCAAAGTTGCCATCTTGGTACCATCGTGGTACAGCACTTTGAATTCATCATGTATATGGTGGAAGTACTAAATGACTTTGTTTTGGAGAAACAAAAATAAGGAATTCCCGCCTCAAATGGGACCTAGGGTTTCTAATACAAACGTGTCCTTTCAGAGGTTATGATGGAAGGAGAGTTGCACATGGATGCATGCGATTATTGTGCAACCATTCTATAGTAGTGACTGTTAGAGAGCATTCCCATGTTCTTTGCAAGCCATTATGACCTACTATATGTGTGCAATCGCTTCGTAGTCAAAACATGAAAGCAATTGAAGCAGCAACGACAACGTGGATAATTACACAAACCCTTGATTGTATTCATCGCACACGGCAAAGAAGAATAGCACAGGATTATTGTTTCTACGATTTTAATCAGAATGTTCAATAGTCAAGGTTTTATTGATATAAAGGGAATTTTGAAAAATAAGGCCCAGTATTATGAAAATGAAGGAAAATTACAGAGATTTAAAAAGCAAACTGTTGTGGAGAAAGAGAAATAAGTAAAAGGTATGAAAGACTCGATGGCGAACATTTGGTCATATATTAAGACTACCATTGGAAGCGCCGTGTAAACAAACCATGGATCGGCACTTTGAAATATCAGATAATGCTCAGAAATACATATAAAGCCAAAGAATGTTGTTGCCAGTGAACTTACACACTACTATTGTTGACGGAAACAGTAGAAATCATCAAGAAGTAAAACAGTTTAATACTACTGAAGATTTAATGAGAAAAATATCTGGGGAAAGAGACAGCTGGAAGTAGCTATGTAGGATAGTTTGCAGTTTTGCATTAGGCAAACAGTGGATGCACTGCAAGCCGGATGAGTCCAATACAGCACATCAGCACATATACTTACATACAAGATCAGAATTGTCCTTTTCCCGACAAATTACTAGGTAGATTTGTCGTTAAGTCAAAAATATTTGGTTGGTCTACTAGAAACAGGCTTGATATTGATAGCTCTCTTGCACTACACTGTTACTCATGGAGACGTTTCTCTTACTCAGTGCTACACAACCGTTCAAAAAGTGTTGGGACGATTTGATAAAGGAATTATCGCGTCGACTCTGTTTTTGTGTGACAACGAAAAGTTCTTGTAATATGCATAATCTTATCTTCGACTAGTGCATATCTAAACATTGCAAAAAATGCTAATGAGTTTATAAAGCACTTCAACTTTCATTTTTATACTTTTTAAGATATAAAATTCAATGGTAGCAGTCGGTTGTCTTATTTGATAAGAAAGGATCAAATGCATGTTGTTTAAAGCTTTTAACATAAACGTCCTTCGAAACTTCGAATCGTCCCAATACTTTTTGAACGGTAGTGTAGAACATTGAATGATATTGCAGTGTATACCCAGAATGAGGGCCAACATTTCTAAGTCCAAACGAACCTTGAATATATTCCCTCAGAGTTAATATATTTCCTTAAGCATGGTGTCTGTGTATAGGAGGAAAATCTTTGGTTTGGTTTCTATTTGTAAATTTTAAGCTATGCACTCGTATACATATGGTATTCATGCGTGGAATTGTAGATGACGTGAATTGAGCGTGGAGAGTATTCGTGTAAAGTGCAGTAAGTGATCTTACGTCACAATCGTATGCTCATTTATGACATCAGATGCGCTTTTCATGATCCCTAAGTAGTATCAATTGTGGTCAATTTGTATGAAGCAGACTTAATGAATATGGACGATCGGGACAGCACTGTATCTTCTTAGCAAAGTCGTATGCTCACAATTTCTAAGGTTCGTCTAAGTCATTCGTGTCTGAATTTCCTTTGATCATTCGTTGTATATGTTCATGGTGTATCTTCAACGGTGCCTTTTAGGTGTAGTCCTTTGGAGATCTGACCGCAAGTAGGCAGGCACGAAGACAACACTGAATAGAAGGAGGAGTCACGCAAGGATCCCGAATCATAGATACTAAATCGTCCTAGTTTCTTAAGCACCCAAAAGCACCAATTTCTCAAAATATAGCTTCTAACACATTCTGGTGGTCTTGCTTCAAATTTTCTGTTTTTGTAGGCTTTTAACCAAGGTCATTTTGTCATCTTAAAATTGTTGCACGAGCAAAGAGGGACAGCATCATCTACTTGAACAGGCTATACCCCCTTGCCCCCATAGCTTTGTGCCTGCAAGTAAAGCCAGTGAAAGAGAGTAAGCATATCTTTGTCCCCCATTGTTGCATAATGTCTTACGATGTTTCAGAATTATTGTAGACGTTAAACAACAGCTGTATTTGAGAAATTTATTTATATTGTTTATATTATTCATGAAACTGCACATGTTTGTATTAATATATACGTATATACAATGAAATGAGTTATAGAAACAAAAGTGTTTAGGTGCATAGGACAAAATGCAGGGTTTATTTGCCCCAACCACACAATTTGCATCCTGTTTTGCGTAGATATTTCACGTGATCTGTTCGTGAGTAATTCACGAGTATGAAGTTTGGTAAGGTAGTGAGTTTTCCTGTGGTGTATGGTCTGTCTTAGTGGTCATGAGCCTACGTTAGGCTTCACACATTTGAATCGTCTTCAAAGCTTTAGCAGAAGTGTTTTTGCTTCGTCTTGCCTTCTTTAAGTTCTTAATTGTTTTTCTTTGCTTTTTCATTTTAGCACATAGTCCGTGTTGTTTTATATATTGATTATGTTGAACGAGGCTTTGTAGATTTTAAGCCATTTCTCGTTTGATCCAAAGCAATCATTTGGAATGGATGAACTGTCTAAAATTGTCCAATCAAATTCGACGAATGAACATAGAACTCATGACGTAGTCACGCCTGATAGATCTGATGACAGCAAAAGTTTAGGCCATTCTCGTCCATCGGAAAGTGAAATTGTGGAACCCCAAGAGAGACAAGAAACTGGCATAGATATCGAGAGCTTGAAGAGTACATTACTGCAAAATTTACAAGGAGTTATGAAGAAGACTTCAGATGAGCTTCTGCGGACGAGTGATGAAAGCAAGATAAAGAAATATGACAGTGAGACAACTCTCAGTGAGCGAACAGGGACAGTTTATGACAGAAATAAACTGATTGATGATCACCCTGGTTCTCTACGAGAATTCGCCAGCAGCTACTTCAAAGAGAGGCGGAGCATATTGGACACTGTTATGTCGGTAATGAAAACCACAGATCAGAGTGATCAGCTAGGTAGTTACAATGAGAGGCGGATTTCTTCGCAGAGGCAGATGAAGATTTGGACCGACATCGCCACAGATCTGGATGGCTATTACCTGGAGACTTTAAATCGGTATTTCAGAACTGGAAGGATAACTACAACAGACATGAACAGTGGTACTTTGCTGACTTACCGGCTATCAGAGAGCATTGTTAATGACTTGAACCGAAGTAGGCAAAAGCAGATATTTAGTTCTCGAGAAGATGTTCACGACGATATTGTCTACGGACAGTTTCAAAACCAATTTGACCCAAATGACAAGACTGTTGAAAATCTCATGCATGCACTCCTCTCGCGAACGAATGATCGTCGGGGTGTTGCTGTAGGTGTCCATGATAAAGAGACTTTGGGTGTAAATGAGACCAGGGGAATGTCATATAAGACAATAGATGTTGATGAAAGTGAATATGAGTGGAGTGATAGCTCTGGGGAGTCCCCAGCAGAAAAGGAGGACTCCGTTGTTCATGGGAATACGAATAGAGCCAGGAAAATGTCAGTGAAATATCAAAATTACCAGACTGATTTGGAAAAGCGAAGGAAAGAGTTGGAGAATAGAAATCAAACTCTTAGTCAACTGAAAGAAGATAATATAAAGTTAATGGAGGCACTTGAAACGTTTGATGAATATAGGGCAAACACGGATAAACATCACGAAGAAAAGTTGAGAGAGATCGTGAAAGTATACGAGGATAAGCTAAAGAAAAAGGAATATGAGATTGCTGAATTGCAGAGTAAAGTGGATAAGTATGAAGCGGCTATTAAGTATGAAAATGAGGCGTTGGTATCAAAGGAAGGTACGAGTCAACGTGATGAGAAACTGGGTCATTTTGAGGCAAATCTTGGCAAAATAAATAAGTATTTCGATGAAGCCTATCATGAGCTGAAGTTATTAGTTGGTTCTAACATTACCTACCCGAAAACTGATGAAAATGCAATGGGCACTGGAGAAAGTGAGCTGAGAATTGAGCTTGAGGAACAGGTGGAAAATATGCGTGTCAGATTAGCTGAGCTGCAAGATTTTTTCAACCATTTTTCTGAATGGGTGCCTGAGCGCTTGTTTCAAGTGTGCGAAAGATTTAAGTGCACTAGTACTGGAGTTCGTGATAGGAATAACAAGTCTATCGATTCGATAAAAAAATACATTGATGATTTGATTACTAGACTCTTGGAAGCTGCTGATGCCACTGATAAAGTGATACAAAATTTTGAGGCTAGGGCTGAAAACTACGACAAGGACTTCAAGAAAATGAAGTCACGTTACGTGAAAACGAAGGAAAAGTTAGAATCGATTGTCTCAACGAAGGAGGATCTGTTGACGAAGATCAAGGAGAAGGATGATGTCATTGCATCTCAAGCTGATAAACTAGGTGATCAAGAAAGAGAAGCCCGTGGGTTAAGATCGCAAAACGAAACGTTGTCGAAAGACCTGAAGGATGCTCTTGAAAGCCTGGAGTCAGAGAGACAGCGATTAAAGTTTCTTGAGGACGATATGAACAATTCGTTGTTCAAAGAAACATCAGAAGAGAACGATTGGCTGCTTGAGATGATGGCTGAGAACGGTGTTGGGGAAGTGGAATCTGTTGTAAAGAAGTGCAGCATTTGTGATGTGAATGAGTTTTGTGTTAGGTGTATAGCAGAACGACTACCATTTGATTAGCTTTGTGCTTATAAACTTGATGTAGGTAATTACAGGCTTAGATCCTATGCTTTCTTTCGTTGATTTAGGAACATAAAAGTAAAACTGATTGTCATAATAAATTGCAGCAGTGGTGGACTGTTGAAATTTGTGAAACCTTTCATCAGTTTGCATTGAATTTCACCATACATCCTACAAATTGTTTGATAAGTTCTTTTCAACGTTGATAAATCTTATAGACATGCGTCTGGTACACTGTCGGGGTATTAATTTCTTTGTAGCAATGGGTGGCAAAATCGTGGCTCGCGAGCCACATGCGGCTCTTTGAAACTTAACCTGCGGCTCGAGGAACATATTTAGGCCAATAGAAATATGAATATAATAAAATAATTAGAATAAAGCGAATTTTTTTATTTTTTGTTCTATTTTACATAAAGATAAGTTTAAAATTTTTCACAGAAGTTCTCCTAGTTCATTTTTAGTATTTCCCTAGTAGTATTGTATACCATGTTGAACAATGTTAGGAGGCTGTTTACGTAAAGTTTACTTAATGTCTTGCGGTCTCTCAGCCATCTGCAAGCGGCCCCTATATTAGAAGAGTTTGGCCGAACTTGCTCTGTAGCAGACACAACTATAGAACCATATGTTGTACGTTTCTTGCGCTGGACTCACACTTCAAATGGTACGGTATACGTTTCTTCCTTATATCCATTTATTTTGCACGCAAGAGCATACAAATTATCATGCTGCCTTGAAAGCATGATGTCACTATATTGATGATTTGGTTATATTTGGGCTTTAGTGTGCTATATCAGTGAAATGGACAGAGATCTCATTATTGCCAACGTCCTTTGACACGCCACGCGAAGGAGAAGATAATCAACATATTATATTGTAGAATAATGAACGGATTTTTCACATCAAATTGTCATACATCAAAATACCTCGAATATAGCCATATTCTTGTAAGGCAAAAAATTAAAGCTGCCGCCTTGGTATATTACCCAAACACGACGAAATTGAACCTCCATTATTTCCATCCAGATTGAAAAGTGATACGAATACACCATTTGTGGACAAAAAGTAAGACTATACACTTAGTATGCTACTCAAAACTGACCAAATTTGAAAATCAAGGAGTTTGATTACAGATTGAGAAGTGATGAAAATAAACCATTTTTGTCGAAAACTAAAGCGATAGCCTTGGTATTCTGCTCAAAAATAACCCAAATTGAAAGTCATTCGTTTCGATTTCAGATCAAAAATTGAAGACAGAGAATTAATATCAGAGGAAAGGTAAGCCCATAGTGTTTTTAATTTTTAGTTACATTACTCGAAATCAATTTCATTAGTGTCAATTCCAGATTGGAATTTGATCAGAATCAGCTACTTGTGGCAAAAAAGTAAGACTATAGCCTTGGTACGTCATTGAGAGGCAAGGAATTAATAGTGACAATTAGCCACCTATGACCATAAAGTTCAGCTATAGTATGTTTTCAAGGATTGACGAAAACTAAATTATAACTAAAAAGCATTGGTGGAACTTCCACATTGAAATCTGATGACACTGACCCATATTTGCAGTACACGTAAGGCTATAACTTTAGCAAATTTAAAATTTACATCTGATAAATGGGTGATCAGATTTAAAATTTAAGAACTGAACTCAAATGAAAGTGAAGTATATGACCAATTTTTTGCTATATCCTAGGTGTTTGCACAAAACTGACCACATTCAATGTCGTTCATTTTCATTCATTGACGAGTGAAGAACTTGAGCCATTTTGGGCCAGCAAGGAGGTCTTAGCCCTGGTATTTTGCCCAAAAATGACCAAATTTGAAAGTCGTTCATTTTCCTCGGACATTGAAACGTGATGAAAACGAGCCATTTTTGGCCAGGAAGTAAGGATATAGCCTTGATATTTTGACCGACAATGACCAACATACAAGTTACTACATTTTTAGCCCACAGAGAAAAGTGATGAAAAAGAGCCATTTTTGGCCAGAAAGTAAGCCTATAGCCTTGGTATTTTGCCCAAAAATGACCAAGTTTGAAATTCATTCATTTTTATCGCACATTGACAAGTGATGAAAATCAGCCAGTTATGGCGAACAAGTAAGGCTATAGCCTTCTTATTTTCCCCACACATGACCAAATTTGAAAGTCATTCATTTTGCTTAGACATTGAAAAGTGATGAAAATGAGCCAGTTCTGGCAAAAAGCTAAGGCTATAGCCTTGATATTTTGCCCAGAAATAACCAAAATTGAAATTTATTCATCTTGGTTGCACATTGACATGTGATGAAACAGAGCCTTTTCTGGCCAAAAAGTAAGACTATACCCTTGGTATTTTGCCCAAAAATAAGCAAATTTGACATTGATTGATTTCGATTGCAGATTGAAAAGTGATGAAAATGAGCCATTTTTGGCGAAAAAGTAAGGCTATAGCCTTGGTATTTTCCCCAACAATGACCAAACCTGAATTTACTTCATTTTTAGTCCAGAAAGACACATGATGAAAATGAGGTATTTTTGCCTAAAAAGTAAGGCTATAGCCTTTGTATTTTGCCCGAAAATGACTAAAATTTGAAAGCCTTAGTGTTTTGCCCAATAATGACCACATTTGAAATGCATTCATTTTAGTCCCACAAGAAACATGATGAAAGTGAGGTATTTCTGCCTACAACGTAAGGCTATAGCCTTGGAATTTTGCCCAAAAATGACCAATTTTGAAATTCATTCATTTTGATTGCACATTGAAAAGTGGTGAAATTGAGGCATTTTTGGACAAAAAGTAAGGCTATAGCCTTGGTATTTTGCCCAAAAATGACCAAATTTGACTTTCATTTATTTTCATTGCACATTGCAAAGTGATGAAAAAGAGCCATTTCTGGCCAAAAAGTAAGGCTATAGCCTTTGTATTTTGCCCATACATGACCTACTTTGAAATTCATTCATGTTTAGTCCAGAAAGAAACCTACTAAAACTTAGGTATTTTGCCTAAAAAGTAAGGCTATAGCCTTGGTATTTTGCTGAAAAATGACCAAATTTGAAATTGATTGATTTCGATTGCAGATTGAACAGGGATGAAAATGAGCCATTTTTGGCGAAAAAGTAAGGCTATAGCCTTGGTATTTTGCCCATACATGACCTAATTTGAAATTCATTCATGTTTAGTCCAGAAAGACACCTACTAAACATTAGGTATTTTGCCTAAAAAGTAAGGCTATAGCCTTGGTATTTTGCTGAAAAATGACCAAATTTGAAATTGATTGATTTCGATTGCAGATTGAACAGGGATGGAAATGAGCCATTTTGGGCGAAAAGGTAAGGCTATAGCCTTGGTATTTTACTCAAAAATGACCTAATTTGAAATTCATTCATGTTTAGTCCAGAAAGAACATACTAAAAATTAGGTATTTTGCCTAAAAAGTAAGGCTATAGCCGTGGTAATTTGACCAGACATGACCAAATTTGAAATTCATTCATTTTGATTGCACATTGACTAGTGGTTAAAATGATTCATTTTGGGACACACAGTAAGGCTATACCCGTGGTATTTTGCCTAAAAATGACCAAATGTCAAATTCAATCATTTTGATTGCACATTGACAAATGAGGAAAATGACCCATTGTTGGCAAAAGAGTAAGGCTATAGCCTTGGTATTTTACCCAAACATGACCAAATTTGACATTCATTCATTTTGATTGCACATTGAAAAGTGATGAAATTGAGGCATTTGTGGACAAAAAGTAAGGCTATAGCCTTGGTATTTTGCCTAAAAATGACCAAAATTGAAGTTCTGTTCTGTTTAATACAGATAGGAATGTGATAAAAACAGAGCCATTTCTGGCCAAAAAGTAAGGCTATAGCCTTGGTATTTTGACCGAAAATGCCGAAAATAGAAAGTCAATCATTTTTCTTGGGCATTGAAAAGTGATCAAAAATGAGCCATTTTTGGCCAAAAAGTAAGGCTATAGCCTTGGTATTCTGTCCAAAAATGATCAAAATTGAAGTTCTGTTATTTTTGTAACAGATAGACATGTGATAAAAACAGAGCCATTTTTGGCCAATAAGTAAGGCTATAGCCTTGGTATTTTGACCGAAAATGCCGAAAATATAAAGTCAATCATTTGTCTTGGGCATTGAAAAGTGATCAAAATTGAGCTATTTGTGGCCAAAAAATAAGGCCTTGGAACTTTGCTTAAAAATGACCAAAATTTGAAATTCAGTCATTTTGATTGCACATTGAAAAGTGATGAAATTGAGGCATATTTGGACAGAAAGTAAGGCTATAGCCTTGGTATTTTGCCTAACCATGACCAAACTTGAAGTTCTTTTATTTTTATTACAGATAGGACTGTGGTAAACAACGAGCCATTTCTGGCCAAAAAGTAAGGCTATAGCCTTGGTATTTTGCCTAAAAATGACCAAAATTGAAGTTCTGTTCTGTTTAATACAGATAGGAATGTGATAAAAACAGCCATTTCTGGCCAAAAAGTAAGGCTATAGCCTTGGTATTTTGACCGAAAATGCCGAAAATAGAAAGTCAATCATTTTTCTTGGACATTGAAAAGTGATCAAAAATGAGCCATTTTTGGCCAAAAAGTAAGGCTATAGCCTTGGTATTCTGTCCAAAAATGATCAAAATTGAAGTTCTGTTAGTTTTATAACAGATAGACATGTGATAAAACAAGAGCCATTTCTAGCCAAAAAGTAAGGCTATAGCCTTGGTATTTTGACCGAAAATGCCGAAAATAGAAAGTCACTCATTTTTCTTGGGCATTGACAAGTGCTCAAAAATGAGCTATTTTCGGCCAAACAGTAAGGCTATAGCCTTGGAATTTTGCTCAAAAATGACCAAATTTCAAATTGATTGATTTCGCTTCCAGATTGAAAGGTGATGACAATGAGCCATTTTTGGCCAAAAATTAAGGCTATAGCCTTGGTATTTTGCTGACAAATGACCAAATTTGAAATTGATTGATGTCGATTGCAGATTGAACAGGGATGAAAATGAGCCATGTTTGGCGAAAAAGTAAGGCTATAGCCTTGGTATTTTGCTCACACATGACCAAATTTGAAATTCATTGATTACGATTGAAGATTGAAAAGTGATGAAAATGAGCCATTATTGGGGAAAAAGTAAGGCTATAGCCTTGGTATTTTTCTCAAAAATGACCGAATTTGACATTGATGTCGATTGCAGATCGAGAAGTGATGAAAATGAGCCATTTTTGGCCAAAAAGTAAGGCCATAGCCTTGGTATTTTGTCCAAGAATGATCAAAATTGAAGTTCTTTTATTTTTATTACAGATAGGAATGTGATAAAAACAGAGCCATTTCTGGCCAAAAAGTAAGGCTATAGCCTTGCTTTTGTGACCGACAATGCCGAAAATAAACAGTCAATCATTTTTCTTGCACATTGAAAAATGCTCAAAAATGAGCTATTTTTGGCCAAAAAGTAAGGCTATAGCCTTGGAATTTTGCTCAAACATGACCAAATTTGAAATTCATTCACGTTGATTGCACATTGAGAAGTGATGAAATTGAGGCATTTTTGGCCAAAAAGTAAGGCTATAGCCTTGGTATTTTGTCCACAAATGATCAAAATTGAAGTTCTTTTATTTTTATTACAGATAGGACTGTGATACAAAAAGAGCCATTTCTGGCCAAACAGTAAGGCTATAGCCTTGGTATTTTTACCGGAAATGCCAAAAATAGAAAGTCAATCATGTGTCGTGCACATTGAAAAGTGATCAAAACTGAGCCAAGTTTGGTCGAAAAGTAAGGCTATAGCCTTGGTATTTTGCTCAACAATGGTCAAATTTGACAGTGATTGATTTCGATTGCAGATTGAAAGTTGATGAAAATGAGCCATTTGTGGCCGAAAAGTAAGGCTATAGCCTTGGTATTTTGTCCAAGAATGATCAAAATTGAAGTTCTTTTATTTTTATTACAGATAGGAATGTGATAAAAACAGAGCCATTTCTGGCTAAAAAGTAAGGCTATAGCCTTGCGTTTGTGACCGAACATGCCGAAAATAAACAGTCAATCATTTTTCTTGCACATTGAAAAGTGATCACAAATGAGATATTTGTGGCCAAAAAGTAAGGCTATAGCCTTGGAATTTTGCTCAAAAATGACCAAATTTGAAATTCATTCATTTTGATTGCACATTGAAAAGTGATGAAAATGAGCCATTTTTGGCCAAAAATTAAGGCTATAGCCTTGGTATTTTGTCCAAAATTGATCAAAAGTGAAATTCTGTTATGTTTATAACAGATAGACATGTGATAACAAAGAGCCATTTCCGGCGAAAAAGTAAGGCTATAGCCTTGGTATATTGCTCAAAAATGGCCAACTTTGACATTGATTGATGTCGATTGCAGATTGACAGGTGATGAAAATGAGCCATTTTTGGCCAAAAATTAAGGCTATAGCCTTGGTATTTTGCTCACAAATGATCAACATTGAAATTGCTTGATTTCGCTTCCAGATTGAACGGTGATGAAAATGAGCCAGTTTTGGTCAAAAAGTTAGGCTATAGCCTTGGTATTTTGTCCAAAAATGATCACGATTGAGGTTCTTTTATTTTTATTACACATAGGAATGTGATGAAACAGAGCCAGTTTTGGCCAAAAAGTAAGGCTATAGCCTTGGTATTTCGCTTAAAAATGGCCAAATTTGAAATTGATTGATTTCGATTGCAGATTGAAAGGTGATGATAATGAGCCATTTTTGGCCAAAAAGTAAGGCTATAGCCTTGGTATTTTGCTCACAAATGACCAAATTTGACATTCCTTGATTTCGCTTGCAGATTGAAAGGTGATGAAAATGAGCCATGTCTTTCCAAAAAGTAAGGCTCTAGCCTTGGTATTTTGTCCAAAAAATGATCAAAATTGAAGTTCTGTTATGTTTATTACAGAAAGGAATGTGATAAAAACAGAGCCATTTCTGGCCAAAAAGTAAGGCTATAGCCTTGCTTTTGTGACCGAAAATGCCGAAAATAAACAGTCAATCATTTTTCTTGCACATTGAAAAGTGCTCAAAAATGAGATATTTGTGGCCAAACAGTAAGGCTATAGCCTTGGAATTTTGCTCAAAAATGACCAAATTTGAAATTCATTCATTTTGATTGCACATTGAAAAGTGATGAAAATGAGCCATTTTTGGCCAAAAAGTAAGGCTATAACCTTGGTATTTTGCTCAAAAATGACCAACTTTGAAATTGATTGATTTTGATTGAACATTGAAAAGTGATGAAAATTAGGCATTTTTGGCCAAAAAGTAAGGCTATAGCCTTGGTATTTTGCTCAAAAATGACCAAATTTGAAATTGATTGATTTTGATTGAACATTGAAAAGTGATGACAATGAGGCACTTTTGGCCAAAAGGTAAGGCTATAGCCTTGGAATTTTGCTCAAAAATGACCAAATTTGAAATTCATTCATTTTGATTGCACATTGAAAAGTGATGAAAATGAGCCATTTTTGGCCAAAAAGTAAGGCTATAGCCTTGGTATTTTGCTCACAAATGACCAAATGTGAAATTGCTTGATTTCGCTTCCAGATTGAAGGATGATGAAAATGAGCCATTTCTGGCCAAAAAGTAAGGCTATAGCCTTGGTATTTTGACCGGAAATGCCAAAAATAGAAAGTCAATCATGTGTCTTGCACATTGAACAGTGATCAAAAATGAGCCATGTTTGGTCGAAAAGTAAGGCTATAGCCTTGGTATTATGCTCAACAATGGTCAAATTTGACAGTGATTGATTTCGATTGCAGATTGAAAGTTGATGAAAATGAGCCATTTGTGGCCGAAAAGTAAGGCTATAGCCTTGGTATTTTGTCCAAGAATGATCAAAATTGAAGTTCTTTTATTTTTATTACAGATAGGAATGTGATAAAAACAGAGCCATTTCTGGCCAAAAGGTAAGGCTGTAGCCTTGCTTTTGTGACCGAAAATGCCGATAATAAACAGTCAATCATTTGTCTTGCACATTGAAAAGTGCTCAAAAATGAGATATTTGTGGCCAAAAAGTAAGGCTATAGCCTTGGAATTTTGCTCAAAACTGACCAAATTTGAAATTCATTCATTTTGATTGCACATTGAAAAGTGATGAAAATGAGCCATTTTTGGCCAAAAAGTAAGGCTATAGCCTTGGTATTTTGCTCACAAATGACCAAATGTGAAATTGCTTGATTTCGCTTCCAGATTGAAGGATGATGAAAATGAGCCATTTCTGGCCAAAAAGTAAGGCTATAGCCTTGGTATTTTGTCCAAAAATGATCAAAATTGAAGTTCTTTTATTTTTATTACAGATAGGACTGTGATAGACAAAGAGCCATTTCTGGCCAAAAAGTAAGGCTATAGCCATGGTATTTTGACCGAAAATGCCGAAAATAGAAAGTCAATCATTTGTCTTGGACATTAAAATGTGATCAAAAATGAGATATTTGTGGCCAAAAAGTAAGGCTATAGCCTTGGTATTTTGCTCACAAATGACCAAATTTGACATTCTTCGATTTCGCTTGCAGATTGAAAGGTGATGAAAATGAGCTATGTCTTTCCAAAAAGTAAGGCTCTAGCCTTGGTATTTTGTCCAAAAAATGATCAAAATTGAAGTTCTGTTATGTTTATTACAGAAAGGAATGTGATAAAAACAGCCATTTCTGGCCAAAAAGTAAGGCTATAGCCTTGCCTTTTTGACCGACAATGCCGAAAATAGACAGTCAACCATTTTTCTTGGACATTGAAAAGTGATCAAACATGACCTATTTTTGGCCAAAAAGTAAGGCTATAGCCTTGGAATTTTGGTCAAACATGACCAAATTTGAAATTCATTCATTTTGATGGCACATTGAAAAGACATGAAATTGAGGCATTTTTGGACAAGAAGTAATGCTATAGCCTTGGTATTTTGCCTAAAAGTGACCAAAATTGAAGTTCTGTTTTTTTTATTACAGATAAGAATGTTTTACAAACAGAGCCATTTCTGGCCAAAAAGTAAGGCTATAGCCTTGGTATTTTGACTGAAAATGCCGAAAATAGACAGTCAATCATTTTTCTTGCACATTGAAAAGTGATCAAACATGAGCCATTTTTGGCCAAAAAGTAAGGCTATAACCTTGGTATTTTGTCCAAAAATGATCAAAAGTGAAGTTCTGTTATTTTTATAACAGATGGGCATGTGATAAAACAAAGCCATTTCTAGCCAAACAGTAAGGCTATAGCCTTGGTATTTTGACCGGAAATGCCAAAAATAGAAAGTCAATCATGTGTCTTGCACATTGAACAGTGATCAAAAATGAGCCATTTTTGGTCGAAAAGTAAGGCTATAGCCTTGGTATTTTGCTCAACAATGGTCAAATTTGACAGTGATTGATTTCGATTGCAGATTGAAAGTTGATGAAAATGAGCCATTTGTGGCCGAAAAGTAAGGCTATAGCCTTGGTATTTTGTCCAAGAATGATCAAAATTGAAGTTCTTTTATTTTTATTACAGATAGGAATGTGATAACAACAGAGCCATTTCTGGCCAAAAGGTAAGGCTATAGCCTTGCGTTTGTGACCGAAAATGCCGAAAATAAACAGTCAATCATTTTTCTTGCACATTGAAAAGTGCTCAAAAATGAGATATTTGTGGCCAAAAAGTAAGGCTATAGCCTTGGTATTTTGCTCACAAATGACCAAATTTGAAATTGCTTGATTTCGCTTCCAGATTGAAGGATGGTGAAAATGAGCCATTTCTGGCCAAAAAGTAAGGCTATAGCCTTGGTATTTTGTCCAAAAATGATCAAAATTGAAGTTCTTTTATTTTTATTACAGATAGGACTGTGATACAAAAAGAGCCATTTCTGGCCAAAAGTAAGGCTATAGCCTTGGTATTTTGACCGAAAATGCCAAAAATAGAAAGTCAATCATTTGTCTTGGACATTGAAAAGTGATCAAAAATGAGATATTTGTGGCCAAAAAGTAAGGCTATAGCCTTGGAATTTTGCTCAATAATGACCACATTTAAAATTCATTCATTTTGATTGCACATTGAAAAGTGATGAAATTGAGACATTTTTGGACAAAAAGTAAGGCTATAGCCTTGGTATTTTGCCTAAAAATGACCAAAATTGAAGTTCTTTTATGTTTATTACAGATAGGAATGTGATAAAAAAAGAGCCATTTCTGGCCAAAAAGTAAGGCTATAGCCTTGGTAGTTTGACCGGAAATGCCAAAAATAGAAAGTCAATCATTTGTCTTGGACATTGAAAAGTGATCAAAAATGAGATATTTGTGGCCAAAAAGTAAGGCTATAGCCTTGGAATTTTGCTCAATAATGACCACATTTAAAATTCATTCATTTTGATTGCACATTGAAAAGTGATGAAATTGAGGCATTTTTGGACAAAAAGTAAGGCTATAGCCTTGGTATTTTGCCTAAAAATGACCAAAATTGAAGTTCTTTTATGTTTATTACAGATAGGAATGTGATAAAAAAAGAGCCATTTCTGGCCAAAAAGTAAGGCTATAGCCTTGGTAGTTTGACCGGAAATGCCAAAAATAGAAAGTCAATCATATGTCTTGGACATTGAAAAGTGATCAGAAATGAGATATTTGTGGCCAAAAAGTAAGGCTATAGCCTTGGTATTTTACCCAATAATGACCAAATTTGTCATTCGTTCATTTTGATTGCACATTGAATAGTGGTGAAAATGAGCCATTTTGGCGAAAAAGTAAGGCTATAGCTTTGGTATGTTGCCGAGAAATGATCAATATTGCAGTTTTGTGTTTTTTATAGAGATAGCAAAGTGATGAAAAGAGCCATTTCTGGCCAAAAAGTAAGGCTATAGCCTTGTATGTTGCCCAAAAATGACCAAATTTGAAATTCATTCATTTTGATTGCACATTGACACATGATGACAATGAGCCATTTATGGCGAAAAAGTAAGGCTATAGCCTTGGTATTTTGCCCATGAATGACCAAGTTTGAAATTAATTGATGTCGAGTGCAGATTGACAAGTGATGACAATGAGCCATTTATGGCGAAAAAGTAAGGCTATAGCCTTGGTATTTTGCCCATGAATGACCAAGTTTGAAATTAATTGATGTCGAGTGCAGATTGACAAGTGATGAAAATGAGCCATTTTTGGACAAAAAGTAAGGCTATAGCCTTGGTATTTTGCTCAAAAATGAAAAAATTTCAAATTGCTTGATTTCGCTTGCAGATTGAAAAGTGATGACAGTAAGCCATTTTTGGCCAAAAAGTAAGGCTATAGCCTTGGTATTTTGACCAAAAATGACCAAATGTGAAATTGATTCATTTTTGGTCTGCCTAAATACTAAGGCTATAGCCTTGGTATTTTGCCCACAAATGACCAAAAGTGAAATTCAATCATGTTGGTTGCACACTAAAAGGAGATGAAAATGAGCCAATTTTGGCGAAAAAGTAAGGCTAAATCTTTGGTATTTTGACCAAAAATGAGCAAAAACTGTAATTCATTCATTTTAATTGCACATTGAAAAGCGATGAAAATGAGCCATGTCTGGCCAAAAAGTAAGGCTATAGCCTCGGTATTTTGCCCAAAAGTGACCAAATTTGAAAGTCATGCATTTTTAATCCAGAAAGGAATACGATGAAAATGAGCCATTTTTGGGCAAAGAGTAAGGCTGTAGCCTTGGTATTTTGTCCAAAAATGATCAAAAGTGAGGTTCTTTTATTTTTGCTACAGATAGCAAAGTGATGAAAATGGGCCTAAACGTAAGGCTATATCCTTGGTATGTTGCCCAAAAATGACCAAAATTGAAGCTACTACATTTGTAGTCCAGACAGACATATGAGGAAAATGAGGTATTGTTGGCCAAAACGTAAGGCTATAGCATTGGTATTTTACTTAAAACTGACCAAATTTGAAATTGATTCATTTTTAGTCCAGAAAGAAACATGATGAAAATGAGCCATTTTTGGCCAAACAGTAAGGCTATAGCCTTAGTTTTTTGTCCAAAAATGATGAAAAGTGAGGTTCTTTTATTTTTACTACAGATAGCAAAGTGATAAAAATGGGCCAAAAAGTAAGGCTATAGCCTTTGTATTTTGACCAAAAATAAGCAAAAACTGAAATTCATTCAATTTAATTGCCCATTGAAAAGTAATGAAAATGAGTCATTTTTGGCCAAAAAGTAAGGCTATAGCCTTGGTATTGTGGCCAAAAATGACCAGAATTGAAATTCATTGATTTTGATTGCACATTTAAAGTGATGAAAATGAGCCATGTTTGGCCAAAAAGTAAGGCTATAGCCTTGGTATTTTGCCCAGAAATGACCAAAATTGAAATTCATTGATGTTGGTTGCAAATTGAAAAGTGATGAAATAGAGGCATTTTTTGCCAAAAAATAAGGCTATAGCCTTTGTATTTTGACCAAAACTGACCAAAATTGAAGTAACTACATTTTTAGGCCAGAGAGAAAAGTGATTAAAATCATCTATTGTTGGCTAAGAAGTAAGGCTAAAGCCTTGGTATTTTGCCCAAAAATGACCAAGTTTGAAGCTCCTTTGTTTTCGTTATAGATAGAAAAATGATGAAAATGAGCCATTTTTGACCATAAAGTAGGTCTATACCCGTGGTATTTTGCTTAAAAATTTCCAAAATTGAAGTTGATTCGTTTTTATTCCAGATTGAGAAATGATGAAAAAGAGCCGCTTTTAAGCATAAAGTAAGGCTGTAGCCTTTGTGTTTTGGCCAGCACTGACCAGAATTGAAAGTCATTCATTTTTATTGAGGATTGAATAGTAATGAACTGAGCTATTATAGGCCGAAAACCAAGGGTATAGCCTTAGTATTTTCTCGAAAAATGACCAAAATGAAAGTTCCTTCATTTTCATTATAGATGGAAAAGTGATGAAAATGAGCCATTTTTGACCATAAAGTAGGGCTATAACGTTGGTGTTTCGCCCAGAAAATAACGAAAATTAGAGTTGATCATTTTTAATCCATATTGAGAATTGATGAAAATGAGCCATTTTTGACCCAATGGTAATGCTGTTGGCTTGGTATTTTGTCCGAAAATGACGAAAATTGAAGTTCTTTCATTTTTAGTTCAGATTGAAGAGTGATGAAAATGAGGTATTTTGGCCAAAAGGTAGGACTATAGCCTTGCTATTTTACCCTAAAATGACGACACTTGAAATTCATTTTTAGTTCAGATTGAAAGTGATGAAAATGAGCCAGTTTTTGTCCAAAAAGTAAAGCTATAGCCTTGGTATTACGCCCACCATTGACCAAAATTGAATGAACTGAATGAGTTCATTTCAGTTTAAGTTCAATTTGAATGAACTGAACAGTTTAAGTTCATTCATTTTCAGTCAAGATTGAAGAGTTATGAAAATGCGCCATTTTGTGGCAAAAAGGAAGGCTATAGCCTTGGTAGTTTACCAAACATTGACCAAAATTGAAGTTCATTCAGTTTTAGTCCAGATTGAACTGTGATGAAAATGAGCAAGTTTTGGCAAAAAAAGTGAGGCTATAGCCTTGTTATATTCGCAAAATTGGCCAAAATTGAAGTTTATTCATTTTTATTGCAGATTTAAAAGTGATTAAAATGATGCATCTTTGGCCAGAAAGTAAAGCTATATCTTTGTTAGTTTGCCAGAAATGACTATACTGATAAGACAAGGATTATGGGTATTGGATGAAAAGCGATGAAAATTAGCCATTTGTGACCAAAAGTAAGGCTATAACCATTGCACTTTACCCATAAATGAGCGTTGTGTTGAAAGACAAGGATTTTGATCATCAAGATTGAAAACTAGTGACATTGAGTCATTTCTGACCAAAAGTTCAGGTTATATCTGTTGAGTTATGTTGTTCATTTTCACCGTTTTATCTTACAGCTGCATAGTAATCTACTAACTACCTACTTGACAACCGTGTGTTCTTAAGTACCAAAACAACAACTACTACACACGTAGTGTGTTGTACACACCAATGGCAGCATAACGCTCTTGTGGGAATGTAGCATCAGTGAACATAAGATAACAATAGCCTTGCTACTGTACCCAAAAATGACCAGAATTGAAGGTCACTGATGTTGTTTTCAGGTTCAATGTTGCTTAAAATGAACCAACTTAAGCCGAAAATTAAAGCTATAGCCTAGGAGCATAGTGGACAAATCTTGATTGGTCAATAAGGCAGAAGATTCCCCAATTGGGGATCGCGCTAACAACTAATCAAGATTTGTCCACTATGCTATAGCTTAGGTATTTTGTTCAATAATTATGGAAATTGAGAGTCAATGATTCTGATTGGAGATTGACGCCCTGGTATTTTGACGAGGAATAACCCATTTAATTTCCTTGTTGCCAAATATTGATTGAAAAATGATGAAAATGAGCTAGTTTTGCCCAATATGTAAGGCTATAACTTTGGTATTTTTCCCTAGAATAACTTTAGTTGACACTCATTGCTTTGGATTGCATGTTGACAATTGAGGAAAATGAGCCAATTTCACCTGAAAGGTACTGCTATAGCCTTGCGATTGTGCCCAAAACTATCTAAAAATTGAAAGTCATTTATATTTATCGGAGAAATAAAAGTGATAAAATGGATCAAATTTTTGCCAAAAACTAATGCTATAGCCTTGGTATTTTCCCCAGAATTGACCAATTGTGAGATTGATTGGGTGATGTTCCATATTGAAAAGTGATCAAAATGATGAAATGTTAGCCGAGAATTAAAACTGCACTTGGGTGTTTTGCCCATTAGTGACGTGAATTTGAATTCATCGATGTTGTTGTCAGTATGGATATATGATCGAGTAAGATGGTTTTGCAGATTACTAAGCCTCACTTACTTCAGTTCGTGTTAATTAACCAAGAGTCATTTTTTGGTTTTGTTGGGGGAAAACGATCCTCCGTGCTTTGGTGATTAACACAGCCCTGTTTTCTCACCGAACTTATTGTGAGTTTAGTCTTGGTATCTACATCTTTCTGGGGCTTTCAATTAGGTGAAACTTAAATACCGCAAGTTTTTCATGGCATATTTTTGTATTTTAGGTTCATTTTTAGTAGCTTAAATCCATTCTCTCTTTTCAGGTTATATTCATATATCTTCATTTGAAAAGGAGAAGATTTGATGAATCCCATGATACCTATTCTCAACATGGGCATCTCTACCATCACATTCCTGATGAGACTGTTGTTCTGATATTGGTTCATACTTAAATAGCGCAAAGTTTCCATGGCATATTTTTGTAGTGTTGGTTAATTGTTAACAGCTTAAACCATTCTCTCATTTCAGAGTATATATTTATATATACACATATATATATATATACATATATATATACATATATATATATAAATATATATATATATATATATATATATATATATATATATATATATATATATATATATATATATATATATATTTCTTCATTTCAAAAATAGAAAATTTGATGGATGGCATGGTACCTATTCTCAACATGGGCATCTCTACCATGAAATTCCTGATGAGACTGTTGTTCTTTACACAGAAATTGTATCATTCAAGTGCTAGCAATTTGTATTTTATGACACTTAGGTTTGCTATAACTACACACCTAGCAATCAGCTGTAACATGTATTGATAGCCAGATATAAAATCAGTTTGTAGAACTGTCTTCTACTGTAAAGTTTAAGATGTCCTGTTCTAATTATAAGGCCCATCCCTTGTTATGCATTTTGACAAAATAGGAAGATACTTGCGTATTGAAATCTTGTTTCTATTGGACTCCTGAATGTGCAGCTGACATATAGCTTTAAGTGAAGACTACCAGGTGTTCTCTTCCGAGGTATATGGCCGTCATCAGTGTATGTTGACTATCTTTGCTTCTCACCCATGAACCAATCCATCGGTCACCGCTCCCCCAGATAGCTATCAATGGGCCTAGTAAATCGGCTAGCATAGCTTGTTCGCAGCTCAGACGTCCAGATTATCCCATAGAAACCTTGAAAGTAATTACCACGAACTGCAATATACCATTCGCTTGTTGAGTCAACGACCAACTCCCTGTTTTTTGCGCCATACTATTCAGGGGCTAGCAACTTTAAATTCTCCATCTTCGACTGAGATATGTATCGTCCCGAAGTACACAGGTAAATGTAAACAGCTCTTTGAAATCATCCTTTGAATTCCTTTTCAAATGTCTTTTATCACCCTATTGAAATTGCCTTTGAAAAAGTGTGAACCCTATTCATTGAAGTTTTTAGAACATGTCTATTTTTCCTGAAGGCACCGTTCAGTTAAAGTAGACGAAATTTACGTAAAATATGTAGTTTATTCAGTTGTATGTTGTGTAATTTTTCCGTAATTTTTCGTTTATAATTCGCGAAGTTATTTCACAATTTGACATCGAAGCTCAGGGAGCCCCTTGTTTAAAGAAAGGATCCTTTTGTCTCGAACACAAAAGGGCAGTTGGCACAGAAAAAGTCGATTTTCTGCTTATTGGTTCATCATACATTTAAGTTGAAAACGTAGAAAGATGCAGAACGTGCTTCTCTACCTTGTGATATTTTTTTCAGGATTTTAGGACCATTACTTGCGGAGTTATTCGACTTTTTCTCCGCCGAGTTCTCAAAAGTCCCAGTTTACACAAAGAGATTCGAAAATAACAATAGCGATCTCGTTCTGATGAGACAAAAGAAAATCGGTTTTTCGCAGTTAATTCCTAATTTTCCAAAAGACATGCTTGGTTTTAAAAATGTATAAGATGCGCCGTTCAATTCTGCATCTTTTGATGTATAAATCGCATAGTTTTGAGCTGCAATGGCGGAGTAAAAAAATATTTTCTGTTTTCGACAAACATGGCGGAGAACAAAAGAATCAGTAGAAATTTTTTTTCAAAATGCGTCGCAGCGTCCGGGGGTAGAATTGAGCTGGATGTGGAGGAGTATCGAGTCTAAAGGCTTTAGGGGTTAGTTTATTATGGATAAAAACTTGATTAAATGCATGGAAGATGTATTAATATAATAAATAGATCGTTTACTTTATTTGTATACCTGTTAGTTCGCTGTTTCTCTGCATTAAACTTACCTTTCTTACATACTGTCTCGTGTAGTTCAAAAATTGAGAAATCTATTATTTAACCTAGATTTCTTTGATTCTAGTGCGTAAATCAGTGATTTTCTTTACGAGGACTATTTAATACTATCGCATCTTATGGTATGTTGGAACTTATTGTTATGTCGAGAATAAAAGTTAAAGTTCTATTTTGAAGTCTATCCGAAATATCCAGAATAGTAGTTTGAGATTTATGACTAGAATACTGAATTAATCAATTTGTTCTAATATTTTTGTACGTTTGCTTTATATTTATGACCATAATAACCTTTTTTGCATAAATTTGGTTTGTTTGTTTGTTCTACTTGCTCATATCATGAACTCTGTCGTGTAAGTTCACAAGCCTACTAATGGTCTTTAATTTGAAACAAAATCAAGATAGCTTTTCATACCAACCATGGATCTTCGAATTAAATATATAAAAATGTGGCATTGAGGCCAAATGAATCATTGGGAAATGCTTTCATTTTCATTATTAATGCAGTTAGTCAAAGACAAGTATACAAGATATGCAGTTTAACAGATCTTCATATCAGCATATTACAAAAAATCATTAAATTAGTTTCTAGAATACATAAACACATCACAAAATGCGTTGACAAGGGAAACAATATCAATTTATGTCCAAATACGTAATTAAATGCAAACATTTACAATAAAAAGTGAGCAGATTTGGCAGGTGAACAAACGTGAACTGATTGATAGAAAAAGCGTGAAACTCCTCATAAAAAGCTCAAATTACTTTAAAAACAGCCAATTCATCGCTTTACAACACTCTTAATACATTTAATCAAGTTTTTATCCATAATAAACTAACCCCTAAAGCCTTTAGACTCGATACTCCTCCACATCCAGCTCAATTCTACCCCCGGACGCTGCGACGCATTTTGAAAAAAAATTTCTACTGATTCTTTTGTTCTCCGCCATGTTTGTCGAAAACAGAAAATATTTTTTTACTCCGCCATTGCAGCTCAAAACTATGCGATTTATACATCAAAAGATGCAGAATTGAACGGCGCATCTTATACATTTTTAAAACCAAGCATGTCTTTTGGAAAATTAGGAATTAACTGCGAAAAACCGATTTTCTTTTGTCTCATCAGAACGAGATCGCTATTGTTATTTTCGAATCTCTTTGTGTAAACTGGGACTTTTGAGAACTCGGCGGAGAAAAAGTCGAATAACTCCGCAAGTAATGGTCCTAAAATCCTGAAAAAAATATCACAAGGTAGAGAAGCACGTTCTGCATCTTTCTACGTTTTCAACTTAAATGTATGATGAACCAATAAGCAGAAAATCGACTTTTTCTGTGCCAACTGCCCTTTTGTGTTCGAGACAAAGGGACCCTTTCTTTAAACAAGGGGCTCCCTGAGCTTCGATGTCAAATTGTGAAATAACTTCGCGAATTATAAACGAAAAATTACGGAAAAATTACACAACATACAACTGAATAAACTACATATTTTACGTAAATTTCGTCTACTTTAACTGAACGGTGCCTTCAGGAAAAATAGACATGTTCTAAAAACTTCAATGAATAGGGTTCACACTTTTTCAAAGGCAATTTCAATAGGGTGATAAAAGACATTTGAAAAGGAATTCAAAGGATGATTTCAAAGAGCTGTTTACATTTACCTGTGTACTTCGGGACGATACATATCTCAGTCGAAGATGGAGAATTTAAAGTTGCTAGCCCCTGAATAGTATGGCGCAAAAAACAGGGAGTTGGTCGTTGACTCAACAAGCGAATGGTATATTGCAGTTCGTGGTAATTACTTTCAAGGTTTCTATGGGATAATCTGGACGTCTGAGCTGCGAACAAGCTATGCTAGCCGATTTACTAGGCCCATTGATAGCTATCTGGGGGAGCGGTGACCGATGGATTGGTTCATGGGTGAGAAGCAAAGATAGTCAACATACACTGATGACGGCCATATACCTCGGAAGAGAACACCTGGTAGTCTTCACTTAAAGCTATATGTCAGCTGCACATTCAGGAGTCCAATAGAAACAAGATTTCAATACGCAAGTATCTTCCTATTTTGTCAAAATGCATAACAAGGGAGGGGCCGTATAATTAGAACAGGACATCTTAAACTACACTGTAAAAGACAGTTCTACGAACTGATGTTATATCTGGCTATCAGTACATGTTACAGCTGATTGCTAGGTGTGTAGTTATAGCAAACCTAAGTGTCATAAAATACAAAGTGCTAGCACTTGAATGATATCTGCAAATGGGGGAATCCTCTACCAGCTATATTGTAAACACACTACATATCTAGCCACTACTACTCCTAATTTCTATACAATTGTTGTGTAAAGAACAACAGTCTCATCAGGAATTTCATGGTAGAGATGCCCATGTTGAGAATAGGTATCATGCGATTCATCAAATTTTCTATTTTTTAAATGAAGAAATATGTATACCCTGAAATGAGAGAATGGTTTCAGCTGTTAACAATTAACCAACACTGCAAAAATATGCAATGGAAACTTTGCGCTATTTAAGTATGAACCAATACCAAAGAAGATAACTGTTCAAACTTCAAAATGAATTGAGAAGGGAAGTTTGAGTAATCTTCAAAAACATGCTAGTCACTCAATCATACCTAGCACCAATTCTATTTTTATCAATTTTAATTTGTAATCAAAATAATTGAATTCTTGTGTGTATTATAAGTATGCGAACTAATGAAAGCTAATAAGCCTTACTTTTTGCCCAAACTCGGCTCATTTTCACCTTTTATTCTGGAATCAAACTCAATGTCATCACGTTTGTCCATTTTTGGGGAAGACATCAAGGCTGTAGATTTAGTGTTTGGCAAAAATTGGCCCTTTTTCATCATTCCTATATCTCCAATCTAACTGAATGAATCTGAATTGGGGTCATTTGGGGCAAAATACCAAGGCTACAGCTTTACTTTTTAACCAAAATTGGCTCATTTTCAACAATTTTCAATTCCTAACCAACAAAATTCGATTTCAATTTAGGTCATTTTTGGGCAAAAATACCAAGGCCATAGCCTTACTTTCTGGCAAAAAGTCGCTTATTTTCAGATTTTCAGCACTTTTCAATCGGAAGTTAAAATCAATGAATTTCAGCTTCAGGTACCAAAGTTCAAGCGATCTGTTTTCCAAAGAATGCAGAGAAATAATAGTTTCGATATTCAACATGAACTGGAAAAGGGAGGGTTGAGTAACCTCTCAAAACAAGTTATTCACTCAAATGTGCTTACTAACTGACATAGTCCCCCATGATCTACCCCCAGCTATCCTGGGAAAATAAACAGTTAATTAGCTAAGAATATTTAATTTCATCACATAAAGCAGAACAATTTTCTCTGCTAATAAGTAGCACTATGATAGCAGGCCTGTCAATGAGACGCGCGCGATCGCGCATATCGCTATACTTTCAATAAAGCTGGCACGATCGACAAATCGAGCGCCTGGCTCAGTTCACGCGCTCGATTTGTCGCTCGCGCCAGCTTTATTGAAAGCATACATCCGATTACTATGGAAAACTCTAGAAAATGAATGTTTATCGCACGCAAACATCACACTGCGCGCGATTGGCAGTACGCGTCTAATTTACTCATCGAAAGGCCTGTGATGGCTATATCAAATAATAAATTAACTGGACAAACCTTACTTAAAACTGCTCCTGCACGTTTCAGTGGTTGTGAAATCCTTCAATACACCAACTCTACCTTTGTGAATTCATCTGAAATTAAGCATAGGAATTGCTCTTTAATTCTCAGGATATTTGAAGGTTTTTTATCAAGATATCACAATATTTCCAGTCACATCTACTTTCAAGCATCTTGGAACAACTTAACAAAATTATTGGACTGTTTCTTGCAACTACCTATCAACGGCTCTTGAAAAGATCCCTTCGGTAAATCTTAATTAGAGTACAAAACTCATAACATGCTTTATATGAATAAAGCAGTTTAATGTGGAATGTATATAACTAATTTGATAACTTCCACGGGGGTAGAAGAGGAACAACAAACAGCAAATTTTTACGCATCATGTTTACTAGCTCTAACCTTTGTGCAAGAGGACTAATCTCTTGATGTTCCTGAGGATAAACCTTATGTGGGGAAAAATAGAAAAAACTACATTACCCTTTTCAACTGACGTCCATTGGACACTCTATGATTGTACAAATGGAGACACCATTCCTTGATTGCACATGCGCAACACTTTTGGTCGGCTGATTCAAACGGACTGGCAGTTACAATACTGTAATAGGAGAATGCTGTGTTGCATGGTACCACTAATTATCGAATGTTGTACGACACTATCGAGTTATTCTATTAAAAATAGTTTGCAAACATATCTATTTCTCATACGAAACATAAATAAAATTTGCTCGGGGGCCGGTCATTAATTCTTCCACGGGAGGGGTGGGTGAAAGGCATCTAGAAGAGGGATCAAAATTCTACACACTCAGAGGGAGGGGGGATGAAAAATAAAGACATTGTTAAAGAAGAAGCATGGAGTTTCTTCTGAAGTCCTGGAGAAAGGACCAAAATTTTTACATAAATCAGAGAGGGGGACGAAAATTTCATCAAATATATGATAATGTCTCCCACCCCCTCCACACAGAATATTAATGACCCGTCCCTTATTATCATATTCAGCATGAGAGTAAAAGCTGCTTTTTCCTTAGATGGTCATATATCCGCAATTTCTTTGCTGGGAGCTGAAAGAATAACACTGCGAAATACGAATGGAAGATGAACCGACGCCAACTTACACCTATTTCTTGATGGACGGTTCTACTAAGAGGGGGCTACAATGCAATTGGATACTGCCCACCAGTGTCTGAGACCCCACATTATCAGCAGAGATTCCTATGTGGTCTAGGTTTCATTTGGTACAGAAAGAGCCCCTTGGACGGAAGCTCATACTTCACAAGTGCAAGACCGTATTAGGAGGAATCGATGTTCGAATTTGCAATAAATAGCAAAATATTAAAATATAAGCAAGATAGAATACAGAAACCAATAGAATATAAGTATCTATCTTTTTATAAGGTAACTAATAACTATATAAAATGAGGTAATTACGATGCTGCAAACTGTTGCTTTTTTGCTAAAATGTGGTCTGTGTTTAATCATCTGACTTTGGGATATATGAAAATTTACCGTGCAACTATGGAGCATACACATTTGCTTATATAAAATTGGTTTATAAAAAAGCAATACTCGATTGCTCAGAAATGTATAGAAAGTTCAGAACTGGATCTTAGAGACCTAAGAAAGTTGATAAGCCTATACACAGTTGAAATTCAAATTTTTACGCAACTCCATCATCTCTTGTTTAATTCGTATTGATTTCTAGTGATAAATGTATTTCAGTGTTACGTTTGAGTGACGCCTCTTTCTGTGGAAAACTGCATCGGTACACACAATTGAATACACCTGTTAAGAAAGACTCTAGAAAGTTTCAATACAAAAAATCATGCAAAAACTAAGAAGGTTTCAGTGCAGATGGACAGAGAAACTGTCTTATAAAAAATGCATTTCCACGAAACAATTTGAGTCTGAATAATACCGAACTTGCATTCAGGACAATGTTTTCATTGAGAGACATTGCATTGACTATAATGACCAGCACTAAGCGCATACAACAGAAGTCATGCGGTCACCAAAGAGCTTGCCTACTACTGAGGGATGATATCTCATTTCTTTAAAAGACAACAAGAAATATTTTTAATTAATCATTTCTTGATGGGTGTTCAAAAACGAAACCAAAGTGAATTAAAATGTACAGTACACTGTCCTCATTGGTCTTCTTGACCTCGTTACGGCTAGATTCGTTCCAACTACAGGCTCTAATGTTACCGTGCAAGTTTACAGGTAAAGTGCGCAGTAAAAACACTTTAAACTCGCATAGAGAACAGGAAAGCGTTGGAAAAACGAGTACTTCGAACGTACAGATCCAGCATTAGCAAATATTTTGTCGAATTCCAATTCCAGTTCGGAGCAATGTGTCAAAGTTCAAAGTTCAATAATTGATAGTTACAGTCAGTAGTGTAGTAATACAGGTGTTCCCTTACCTGTAGTTAAAAACAGGAGGCTATATAAGGAAAACAGTTGACCATACAGACCCTACCAATAGGTCAGTTGCCAGAAGACATAACTATAAAAAAGCTCAAGTCCAGCGAAGAAGCTGCTATTGGCCTATAATTCTTCCGAAGAAACTGGTAACCCAGTCGTCAATAAATATCGACGTACCTGCCAATAACTTCGCCCTGTAACTGCAGAAGTTGAATTCCTAAGTTACATAGTATTAAAATCTCCCCATACATGAAAAAACTCCAATATTAGACGAATATCAAGTGATACGATAGGAAGTGGCAAAGCGTCTGTAACACATCTATTTACATTAAAGTCAATCTTACAAAAGACTACTGGACTAATACCTCACTGTCAATTTAAAGATATGCAAATACGAGACAAATACAAGATGGAAGGAATACAATGATGAGGAATATAAACTCGGAGCCGTGCCTATAAGCTTGCGCTACGTACAGGTTTTGGTTTCTGAGAGAGAAATAAAACATAGCTAGAATGAGCACTGTGAAGACCCACAAATGCAAAATGACCCGAAGTTAGCTAGCATAGATTTGGCAAAGATATACGAAACAAAATGCAAAATGGAAATTTCTGACACAAGTTGGAGGAGCAGCTAATGGTATGCAGACTGCAGAAACCGTGCGATAATCTATCACAGGAAATATGAAACAAGGGATCTAGCAGCCAGTAAGCTCTAGGCTATGATAATAGTAGCAATAAATAGTGTTTGACTTAGTGATAGATAATAATACGGCATTCTGCGAAATGATGTCAAGACATGTGCCGAGATATTACTGTCATCCATGCCACATTAGCTTTACATGAGATGAGATTCTAGATTATACATGACAAGCATATACACATCACAATCGTGCCATAGATTTGCTATACTCCCTGATACGTAGTGAGGTCAATAAAAGAGCGAAAAAGCCCCACAAGAATGACCAAGCACTGCTTTCATAATCGTACAGAGCTGAAATGAGGCGATTGGAAACATCTTAGAAAGGAAAGGAACAATATGTTTCATGTAAATAAAACGAAACGAATATTCTCCGTTTCTCTATGATTTCCACCCCAATTGAGGTCGGACCTCTGCGTAGCAGAAATGGGAGTCAGAGGAAAACCATGTGATTTTATGTTTTGTAACATGAGGTGCTCGGAGGATCTAAGGGTTTCCAAAACAGCTACCTGTGATTTTCTAAGTTATATTTGACCTCGTTAATTTGTGAAATTAGGAAATCATAACCAGCTCAAAGTATTCTAAAGGATATCAGAGAAATACGACGAAATGCGACAAAATGCGACAAGATCATAGTCCGTAATTCTCACACAGTTTGTGAATCGCATTCGCAACAGCACCTAAACACCTAAAAATATTAAAATACCAGCTTGCTTCAAGCTCTGCCAACAACGCCACCATAAGGACCTTGAATTTTCAGATACTGAAAAGAAAATGAAACTGATATCAGTGCGTATTGGCTAATTACGTCACAATTTGATCTGATTTCATTGAGTGATAGTTCTGAAGATCTTTCCTTTACGATTTCTGCTGTACAGTAACCCAAATGCGATCAATTCGTGTTAAAACACATTGCATAATGTCACAGGAAAGTTTGTGAACGCAGTCACATTGAACCGCATACGATAATGTGCCAGTTTGGCATTATCGCAGTGTGTGTGTGTGTGTGTGTGTGTGTGTGTGTGTGTGTGTGTGTGTGTGTGTGTGTGTGTGTGTGTGTGTGTGTGTGTGTGTGTGTGTGTGTGTGTGTGTGTGTGTGTGTGTGTGTGTGTGTGTGTGTGTGTGTGTGTGTGTGTGTGTGTGTGTGTGCTTTAGCCCTATGGTCGATGTGCAGTTAGGTACGTGGTGCGGAAAAGCATGTGCGAAGCTAATTTTCTTTCATATAGACGTTATCGAAAAGCTATTTCGTACGCAAAGTTTCTAGTGTACGTTACTCCTACCTGAATTACTATTGACGGTCCACCATTGACAATCTCTTGTGGAATGCTTGTCAAGGGGCAGTTATCAATATTCATTATTTGAAGAGACTGGCATAGCACGAGTTCATATGGAAGTGCATGTAGGTTGATATTGTCATTCAAATAGAGCTGTTCAAGATTTTCCAATGTCCCTAAAAACATACAATTGCCATTATAAAACCTAAGAAAATCAAGTCCTATGATTGATATCCTTTCCGTAAATCAAATGGAATTACGAACGATCTGGCAGTTACAGAACTGGGAACACACTGTGGTTGTCCATTCGACAACAACAAACAGGGCTGACGAAATCAACGCAAGATACCCTACAAGAGGTAAGTCTATTTCTTTTTCCATTCTTAGGCACGATTAGCATGGGTGAATGATTAGGCTTAGATGAGTGGTTTACTAGTCCACTATATTTCATGACTGAGAATTGAATTTACGATATCAAATTACCAAGAGTATTATTTAACTGTTGCCTGCTTCACGCATAGAGCTAAATACATCTAGAATATAACAGCCACAAGAAACAAAATCCTTGATATCACACGCCCAATGAGATCAGTACTCTAATTTTCCAGTCCACTTCAATCTCGAAGCTTCTAAGCTTTAAAAACATGCTTTCTTTTAAAATTCAATGGGTACTGTGGAAAAGCTTTAAGACACCATGAGCATATGAACCAGGCTTGAAGAGAAAATCTAGATTTCTGCCAGGATCAATGTGCACGTTGGGTCTCTGACTGCCAACCAAAATGAATGCAAGTGAGGCATAGAAATATACAAAGTAAAATACCTATTTCTGTAGGGATATACTGAATATCGTTTTCGCCGCAGCTCAGGAAGATGAGGCTATGAAGGTGGCTGCAAGAACAGACAGAAAGTCAAAGATAAAATGGTTTATAAGAAGATAATTCACGAACATATCAGACATGGAAAACGATTGCTGCCAGTGTATCAAACGCAAGACACTAGAAATAGGTAGATGAAAAAAATTGCAAGAATATCCCCCATGACTGACAGAATAAGTAAAAATATTACTTATCACAGTGAAGCAAAAACTCATTCATAGTTTGAATGATAGCTATGTGTAATGTGACATCATACCATAAAATAATGCACTAAGATAAAAAAAACTAATAAATAACAATATTAAGAAAAGAGATGATAGTAGCAGATAGAAGCTTATTTATAGCGAACTTTCTAGGCACAATCAAAACCTAAGAAATGAAACTAATGGGTGTGAAAGAATGTAAACAAATTCTTAGAAACCACATGCAAAACCTGCACACTAACAATATAAAAGAGTGAACTCTTCACACAATGATACCAAATTCAAGACCCTTTCTCCCACACGCAAACACACACACAAACACACAAACACACAAACACACAAACACACAAACACACACACACACACACACACACACACACACACACACACACACACACACACACACACTGAAGTGATGCACCAGACTAATATATTATCATAAACGGTGTTTAATGTGGCTGGTCTCGCAATATTCGCTCTCTCCCTCTCTCTCTCTCTCTCTCTCTCTCTCTCTCTCTCTCTCTCTCTCTCTCTCTCTCTCTCTCTCTCTCTCTCTCTCTCTCTCTCTCTCTCTCTCTCTCTCTCTCTCTCTCTCTCTCTCTCTCACACACACACACACACACAAACACTTTCTTCCTCTCTCTAACATAAACAAGTACGTCTAAAGTCACCCATAGCTAGTGCAGGAGCATTAAAGCCTATACATGCCCTAATAAGATTGCGGAATTACCTACCCAATAGATCTGGGGAGCGTGGTCAGTTTGTTTGACTGCATGATAAGCTTTTCCAAGGTTCGAAGATGCTCTGTAATAAAATACAATTAAATTGAATACGACAAAACCACATCTACCTTCTTGTAACTATGCAGACAAATATCTCTGCGCTAAAGTCGTGTCCACACTACAAAACTAGCCCAGGCTCGGCCCAGGTTCGGCCTAGGCTCGGCCCAGGTATATGTTGTGTCCACACTACGCGGGACACAAACCTGGGCCGAGCCCAAGATGCAGCCCGAGCGCTTGCGCACAAGGTCAACAACAAACATGGCTGACTGCTGGCGGGAAAATTTTGTTGGAATGGCTATCCCTAGATGCGAGATTTTGCCACCTGTATTATTGATAAAGGCTATGCTCTTGGCCTTTCAAAACTTTATTAGAAGAAGAGAGCGTGCAAGAAAGGTGCGTCTTCAAAGGTTAAAATCAGCATCACTCAAAAGAATTTTACGTTACAGACGCGTACAGCATCGAAGGACAAAAACGATCGTGAACAGTGTTTTACTGCACTGTATGAAGCCAAGCCCAGAAAGGAAGGTTTGGTGTGAAGTTCGCAGTGAGAGCTGGTGGGAGGACATAGTTAAGAGACAATTTAATGACAATGACTGGGTGAAAAATTTTAGAATGTCAAGAGACACTTTTGAAGACCTTTGCAAAGAAGTTAGTCCATATCTCTAAAAACAAGATACCAAGTTTCGAAAGGCTATCTCTATCGATAAGCGAGTAGCCGTATCCCTTTGGAGACTGTCAACAAACTGTGAGTATCGAACTATTGGACATCTGTTTGGTATTTCAAAATCCGCTGTATGCGATATTGTGAAAGAATTTTGTTTTGTTGTCAACACACACTTGCTGTCAAAGTATATTTGCATTCCAAAAGACGAAGATCTTGTTAAAGTTGTAAGAGAATTTGAAATTAAATGGGGTTTCCCACAGACTGCTGGTGCTATAGATGGCTCACACATTCCCATTAAGGCACCTGTCAGGTATCATGCTGACTACTATAACAGGAAGGGTTGGTACTCTATAGTCCTGCAAGGTGTTGTTGATAGCTTCTACAGATTTATTGACATAAATGTTGGATGGCCAGGAAAGGTACATGATGCAAGGGTGTTTGCAAATTCCTCAATTGGTGTTAAGGCAAGAAATGGAAGCTTATTTCCAGAGGAAATGGAAAAGGAAATGACTGGAATTAAAGTTCCTTTGGTTCTTCTAGGGGATGCTGCATACCCATTGTTACCTAGACTAATGAAGCCATTCCCTGATTGTGGAAACCTTACCCCTTCCAAGTTACATTACAACTACCGTTTAAGCAGAGCCAGGATGGTGGTAGAGAATGCATTTGGCAGGTTGAAGGGCAGATGGAGGTGTTTACTGAAAGAAAATGAGGCAAACATAGGACAGATGAATGCCATTGTGTCAACATGTTGTGTTCTTCACAACATTTGTGAAATGCATAGAGAAGCATTTGACACTACCTTGATGGAACAATGTCAAAGTGATAATGAGCCAAATATAGATGGCAGAAATGTTCAAGATAGAGTCGCAGCAGCTGCAAACATCCGAGAGGTTCTAGTGAAATACTGCACAGAGAACAGAATTGGACAAAATTGACAATATCTGCTATGTTGCTATTTATGTATTCTTCATGCCTCCCAAAAAGCACAACAAATTAGAAAATCATAAATTTCAGAATAAGCATACATTTTCTTAGATTATTAAAGAATATTGATTCAGATTAATATGTGGAGCACAGAAGTATCTTTCTCTTTATTTTGTAATTGATGACCAAAAGCATAACCAAACTTCTGTGATATTTAATATTCCTATATTCAAATTCAGATCTCATTTCACATTTTGGTAGCTACAGATTTGAAGGGTGATAATGTTGGTCATGAAAATATACAAATTAGTTAGTATAAAATTCAATTTAATTTAAAAAGGTGAGGGAAAATAGCATAAATATGAAGAGCCTGCATCATAAAATAGGATGAAATTTGATGTGCATGTGGCATATTTTGATAAAAGATTCTATTATTTTTGGCTGGGAGAGCTGATTCCTATTGCTTTTATGTTTACTCTTTGATAACTGAAATGCTATTTAAAATTAATATTAGTTTCGATTATGAGTTGTCATGTAAGTTGTTCTATTACACTCAGGTTGAAATGATAGCCAAAAAGATCTATAATAGTTTATACATTTACATTTACAATGAAGTATAGTATGGGCCTTCAGTTTTTTCTTCATTTCCTGATGGAGGGTTTGTTCCACAGCTTGTAGGCCCATTTGCATTCAGATGGGGGCTGTTATAGCTATAAAATATGGTCTGATTTTCATCGTGCACTGGTGGGGGCCTTTGACCATAATGGACACTAGATGAAAATTGAGATAATATATTCCCCATCATCTGCATCATGTTGATTTCATGCTGCATTTCTTCTCTCCTTCTCTTTTCCTCTATTTCAAGCTCTTTATGAAATCGTTCTTCTTCCATCTTGAAAAAACGTGCATCTGCTAATTCTTGTTGTTTATTGATGGCTTCTAATGCCGAAGAGAGAAACATTTCACTTCGGCTACGTTTCTTGCCTTTTCCTTGCTTGGAAGAGCTAGTGAAGGTTTCCTTCCTCGCTAATGTTTTCTTTATGACATTATCATCAGACAGGGCAGAAGAAAGCGAAGAACTTACACTGTTCGCTGTGGAATCTAAAGGCTCGGCCATTGAGCAATATACTTCCTTTTCAATCGATTTTCCAACATCAATTTCTTCACATTCATTATAATCGATATCATCATCAAAACTGCCTGATTTTCCCTCACTATCTCCTGCTCGCGCTCCACTCTCGAGAAGACTCTCGGGCTTTGTAATAGGCCTACCTCCCATTATCTCATCCATTTGATCAAAAAATTCAAATGTTTTTCTTTCCCGTCCTGAACAATTGTTATTATCCTTCACTTTCTTGTATTGCTGTTTCAACTTTTTGAGCTTCTCCCGAATTTGCATGAATGTGCGAGTGAATCCAGCTTCTTCGAGCCGCTTTGCAATATTTTGGAATACTGGCACTTTCTTTGTACAATTGTCGAGTTGATGTTGGACTTTTTCGTCTGCCCAAATGCCTATTAAGGTTTTAACTTCATCATAACTCCATGTAGCTCCACGGTCAGTAGCTAAGGCACTCATTCTCCTATATTTTTCAAAAAAATCGCATCAATTAGAAGAACACTGTTCGCTTTGTCACAAAAGGTTGTTTTTCCCGCCACATTCCTTCACGCTTTACGCCTGCGCAATAGCTACTCAAAACAGGGCTCGGCCCAAGTTTCTGTCCACACTATACAAATCAGGGCTCGGCCTAGGCCGAGCCCATCTCAAAACCTGGGCCAAGTTAGCCTAGGCCTAGCCCAAGTTTTTCGCGTCCACACTAGCATGGGCCAGGCCTAAGTTGTCGAAAACTTGGGCCGAGCCTGGGCTAGTTTGCGTAGTGTGGACACGGCTTAAGACCTAAAATTGCCAAGTACCTGTCACCACCTGAAATAATCCCTACGCTGTGACTACCTTTCATATGAAAAAAGTCAGAAGTAGCTACTAGCATATGTCATAATAAGACCAAACGCCAGAACAGTAAGAGGCAGGAGGGTATGTAGAAATAGGTGGGATTGCATTGCAGCAAAAATCTATTATCACTTGAGCATTAGCAACTACTGTGTAACTTTCATTGAAACATATATCATACAACAAATACTTTCGCATTACAATTTGCATTGTTTCGATGATTCTTCGTCTACCAGAAGTGGGGCATTGTGCCTTGAAACATAAGCTAACTTGAGTGAGATACATATTGATGTAAAAAGCTTTATGCAGCCTTACCGATCTCTGATGGCAGAAATTCGATCCTGTTTTCTTCAAGATCAAGAACCCTCAGCTTCTTCAAGTGTCCGATAACACGTGGAATGCGCTAACAAACAAGTAAATTAACAAACTTATACTGAAACATCTTTTGCCCTTCTAACGTGCAACAAAAGCCATTATAAAGACTACTATTTAGATCCCCTTTCAATTTTCTTTCACGCAACACGGTTAAAATAATTACAAGCGATCCAGAAAAGGATTCTAGTCACAAACTGTCAAGAAAATGAATATCTGTTCAAACCAAAAATCAAAAGTCAATTAATAAATAAGGGAAAAGAACAGATTGAATGAAATAGGAAATGACAATAATGGTGACAATAACAATAATGACAAATCGCAAAATAACCATAGCAGAGCTAGAGACAATGTCTTCTTTTCTAGGAACCTAAGGTATCTGGCTCAAAAATTTTTGCAAATGTCTTATCGGGCAGACTTCTATAATTTATGTTTGGCCTTTTATACGTATTTTTCATGTATTCTTCTTTTTATCCATAGATTAACTGTTATATCATTAGAGTACATAATTTGAGGTTAAGATAGTCGAATGTTTTTCTCTTTAGTTAACTTGAACTATATTACTAGAGTTTCATAGCCATTTACACAGATCAATATCTTTATGAAACCTCCCTCAAATATCGGTAACCATGAAGTTTCTGGGAACTGGGTTCCTTTGTTCCGATACTTTTCCCCTTCTAATCCATAGCTTATTAAGATAAACAACGAGAGGGAGAATGACAGCAGCATTCTGATAGTTTCCTATAACTATTAAACTCCTTGTTCTCTATAGCTATTTTACATTGCGGCCACGATGCTGGCTGCTGGTTCAAGGCCAGTCGCTAGCAGTCGGTGGAGGAAAGTACTAACAATAGGCTATTGCTGCTAGTCTGATAATGCCTAGATTCCATCAATGACAAGCAGTACAGTCAAGCTCGTATGATTCGGTTCGGGTCTATCCGGACTTTGATGTATTCCAGATAGAATAAATAAGTCCAATTAATTTCCAATTAAAATCTACTAAAATAATTCTCACTGTCCGGTTCTTCTAGTCCGGAAAAATGCACAAACTCCGATGATCAGTGATATGATATGATCAGTAAATTGATATGGCATAATGTGATATGATTAGTAAATCGATGATCAGTGAATTGGTATGATCAATGAATTCATAAGATATAAAGTGGTATAATCAGGAAATCAATGATCGGCAATGATTTACAACTAACCCGAAGTTGATTATTGCTCAATGTTAGAACTTCTAGATTGACCAACCATTGCAAATCATCTAATAAGAAACAAATAACTAACAATTATAACACAAACACTTCTAAGAACCATTATGAGCATATGAAACGTATAAATTGACCCTTAACGCAATGTCTCCAAAGGGGAAGGAGGGTATCAATTGATGCAAACTTGCAAACTTGCAAACAGCCTATCCTCTGCTGTACAATAGGGATTTTTCTTCAAATCATATTATTCAGCGAATATTTCAAGAAAACAGTACAAACATTACTAGAGTTTCAAACCTATTTTCTGGACAAAGACAAACTACATTGTGCTTGACAAAAGCAACCTTAAAAATCTGACCATTTCGAGTTCCATAATAAGCCCCTAATTCTAACTGCACATTAAGTGCTATATAGGCATGATAACTGTTAAGTATTAAGACAGATATTACAGACGCTAGAAGTTTCAAATGAGACCTTTCAATGAAACACTTGCTACAAGGATTACCCATAACTCAAGCGTATTCTGTAGCTTAGTTCGCGAATGTGTTGCAGTGATAAAACTTCGAAATTTAAAGTCCCTCTGATATTTTGTCTTCAGTGGTACAAGTTTCTTAAAGTTGGCTTTCTAAATGTAGGCTCATTACAAAGTGGTTCCCGATAATAAAATGTGTAGAACATTGCGGCGGCTCTACGTTATTCGGCCTTTTCGAGTACTATGTTTCCCACATAATCTGTTGCCTCAATTCAACATTGTAACAATGGATCAAGTGTTTCTAACCGAACATACATAGACAGTTGCCATGAAAGGTCAAACTAGCATCGAAATAAAAGGTTTCAGTTCAAGGTTCAAAAATCAAATCGAAGGAATTCCCTCACAGGGTAAATTATTATATTATGCTCTGTCCAGGGCACCAATATTTAAAATGCCTCGTTAACTCAACTTCCTATTCGATTACAATGCTTTAGTTTAGGAAAACATTTGAAGAGTGAAACAATTCGAATACCATTCAGGACACAAAATACATACCAGGCAGCAGTTGCAACTGATTAGTTCCAAGATTGAGTTCAACCATATTGACCCAGCTTCCAAAGTCTGCGGTGCAAAATTAAACACAAAAATAAATCTAGAGGACAACGCATACAACCGAAAAAAGAACGACCCAAATATAGTTGCACATTGCTGCAAATGTAAAAGAAACCGAACTGAGACTAGAATTCATACCACAGCATGCCAGGCTGTCTTTATCAGAAACAAAATGACACCTTGAAGCAAACAACAAACTAACTCACCTAGAGGTAGCGATGAAATTTTGTTGTCCTTCAGATTGACTTTAGTCTAAAATATGAAAAATAAAGCCATTAAAATTTCCTGCAGAAGCAGTGCCGTTGACAATTCGGTAATAACAGACTCATCCATCTCTAATAAAGTTTGATTTTTGTCATATTACTCAAACACAACTGGACTTACTTCGTTAGTTTCTTATTCGTAGATAGCCAGCAATTAAGCACAGTGAACCATGCACTGCTACTTACCTACTTACTTAAGTTGCTTAAGTTGAACCACTTAAAAGTTACAGCAAACCATCCAGTAAATACTACGGCAGAATGGCTAAAGAATACCTGAATTCTGTGAAAACAAACATTAATTACCATACAATTACAGTAGTATATTCACGTTCCCTGTGTAAATTATCATTTTTCGTTCCAAATGTCTCGTACTGTCCAATAACGAAACCTTTATAAATCTGCCGAGGACAGTGCACCTCAAATATGTTCTGCTATCATTTGTGAGTATCTTCAATATTTTATCACAATTTTTCAACAACTTCTCAATGTTTCCCAAGAATTCTAGAATAGTGTTCAAAGCTTCTTCAACATTTCCTACAGACTCATCAATACTTTACAAAAAAAACTCTCAAATAGTTGCTGGAGGCTCAAATACTTATCATGCAATAATACAGACAAACAAAGATTTTACTATGTGTTTTGGACAGAATTGTTTATGTAAAGATCCAACTACCAATCGCTACAAAACTACAAAGCGATTTAGACAACTTGTACGGAAACTTACCAAGTACTTTGCTCTCGAGAAGGCATTGAATGGTATTTTCGTTACTTGATTATGCTCCATGTTCAATGACTGGAACAAAAACATTAGATTTAAGCTTGCTTCCTATCAATATACTTCTAACCTGAATCCAAAACTTGCAAATGGAGTCAGAACTAACAAGTAAATTTACAGTAAATTTCTGCTAGTAGCAAAGAGAGTTTCTGTCAATCGTACAGTTCCATCTTTGTTGATAGCGTAGCTCACACCAATAAAGACTCGATACTAGCTAAGACTCTGAGTCTTAGAGTATATGCTTAACATTCAGTATATGGCTTTGAGCTACACAGCAGGTCTAGCTCAAAAGAACATTTTGTTTTTTCAAATGCGACGTAGTACCCAGGCAAGAAGCTAAGTGGGGCAGGGGGGATTGCTCATCAAGCCATAATATGCTGTCCCTCAGTGTCCTTTCAACAGTTCGAAGATAAAATATCTTTGTGCCTAAAATCTTCACAAAAATAAAATTTGACATAGACAGCTAGTAGCAGTGAACATATTAGTGACTATCTTTTGACAAGGCTGTAATCTCAGGTGCTTCATAGGTGCATGTAACAGTTTTTAGGTTTGCGAAGTTTTTCCTCGGTTTTGCTCGCTCCCACACTTGTTCAGTGCCGGCTTTGGGCCTAGCAACATCATATTCAAAATTATGATTCTATGAAATGTAATACAGTAGAGGAGCAAAAGAAGCGAAAAAAGATGTGTGAGTCCTGGCTGCAAATGCACCATCATATTATAAAGATTCGTTACCATTATCACATTATCAATAATGTGCATGTAGTGAAATAGATTAGCATTTCAACGTCATGAAGAATTAACTACCATACTTTATACTTACAGAAATGGACGCAAACTGCTTAGGCCCATCATTTGGAAATGATGCAAATTGATTTCTCGATAGCGTTAAGGAGCCCAATCGTTGTGCGGCAATGAGGAATCCTTGCTGAAAAAGGTAAATCATCAAATCACCAAAGAGATAAGCTGAATGGCCTTTAGAGAGATTAGCTTGAAGAGCAAACTGGAAGCAAGCATGCATGGCAAGGTAACAAGAAACCGCGAAGTTGACGGTGAAATTACTGGATGATTTGTAAAGTCTACTTGATCAATCCGCAAATTGATCAATCCATTGTTCAGCAAATATACTTTACCACTTACGATGAAGTCACATCAATCACAAGCCAATTGATCATCATATAGCTAGCATTCTAATTCATACAAGAAAGCAATAAGAAAGTCCACAAATAAATTAATCACGTAATCAAACAGCTATCCCCTGTCTGATGACAAAAGTTTAAATAAGCGCCCCCAGTCGTTGAGTTATTATAAATATGTTAACTTTAAATCGCCATAGGGTTGCTATGTGTTGTCATGTTTCTATGGTATTGTCTTGTGTCTTGTAACATTTATTGTATGTTAATAATTTGTATCAACAAATACAAAAAATGACCATCAATCTACAATACAGCACAGCAAAAGGCAACTAAGTAAATTCAAAATTGAGCATATTAATAAAAACAAGATATACCGGTAAAACAAACTCTTTGGTAAAACACCAAACACATCGATAAAAACAAAATTTGCTAGTAAAAATAAAACAAACCAATAAAAAAAGCAAACCGGTAAGAACAGAACACACCAGTTAATGCAGAACATACCGGTAGAAATGTAATGTTATTGTTTTCGATGTTAAAATCTTCTAATTGGCCGCAATTGCAAAGACTCTCGGGAAGTGAAGTCAGTCGATTATACCTGTCAAAAGAATATGATCATCAGTAAACAGACAATCAAAGCTATAAGAGATTGGAAATTTAAGTATTCATTTGACCAATAGTCTTGGACTCAGACATCATATACAAAATTAACTCCGACTGTAAAATGTCAAGCTTTGCTTCATAATGTTTACACAAATTCCCAGCGGCTGATGTTCCAGGAAGCAAGCACTAGTTCAGTCCGTAACTGCGATTTCCTGGACTATATAATCTTCAAGGAAAATCGGTTACACATCTGCATATTTTTGCCACCAGTCACACTGCAAATAATGAGTACTAGTACTTCGTGCTGCAAAAGGGAAATACGTGTATGACATTTAAACCTGTCTACCTAACACCTGCACTGCTCAAAATACACTGAGAGAGTTTCTTATTTGTATCTTTCTCACTGAGAGTATTACTTACCTCAAACCGATTCTTGTCATGGCTCTTAAGTTGCCAATACTTGATGGGATATCAATCAACTCATTATGAGCAAAATCAAGCGAATTCATTTGCACACAGTTGCCAATTTCTGTAAATAAAAAGTATGGTCAGAAGATGAACAAATTCATTTCAGGCGAATAAGTCATCAATAGAAGAAGTCTACATTGACAAATAGTGCTCAATGCGCGATAGTGCTCAATGCGCGATAGTGCTCAGTGCGTTAAAGTGTGCAATGCACGAAGCTCAATATATAGATTAAAGGAAGAGCCATTCTCTGTGACAATGAAATTTGTTCCATTGCACTCGTCAGACAGACTCTACTCTGAGTGTACACAGCTTATGTATAGTAAAAGGGTAAAGGTTAGTCCCATATACGATTCCGTACGTTGGGGGGGGGGGCGCCTGATAGAGAGGACACTTATCCTAAGTCGCCGGTATAGTAAGGTAGGGTGGCCAGTTCCTTTTCTCGCCGCCCTTACTTCCCCAGTGTTGCCATCAGGTACCCATCTGCTGATGGGTGGAAAGTGAGCGAGCATCCCAACAATGACCCGAAGATTCGGCTCCAACTATCGATGTTTTGCTCAGCAGTCACGCGCTCTAACCACTTGGCCACTCGTCCATATTATATGTATAGTAAATACCACATAGAAATTTGAATTTGAATCCATATCTTCAAGATATGTAATAAATCATACCATGTGGCACGTGCTCCAAATGATTATGTGAAACATCAAAAGTTACAAGGTGAACCAGTCTCCCTGAAATCAAAATGCCAATTGAAAATGAGTGAAACCATCCAACATCCTTTAAGGGACGATCAATAGGACCAAAATAAACCTCCAGATAGTTAATGGCTAACAAGTAAGTTGGACCTCCTTTGGTATGGATACAACACAAACGTAGGCATGCATAAAGAACATATCTGACAACTACCAAAAACATAAAGAATAAACAAATACTCTCTACACGTCAAATACTTCCATGTAAAGGCAATAAAGACTCACCAATTGTAGGGGGCAATTCCCTTATTTTGTTCTCTCTCAGGCTCAACATAGTAAGCAGCTGTGGATAAATAAACAAACAGAATAATAATTGCTACAACACCCTCTAAATCATTATCATTGTATCAAGGCTTTTTACAAAAACTTGTAAATGGTAAATCTACATATAATTACCAATTCTACAATTAGCGAAAATCATAATCCCAAAAATATGAATTACCGCAAAGAATAACACTTGTTATAACATCAACAATTCACTCAATAAATTTTGAGATAGAATCATGAAATGGTGAAATACAATAAAGTTTAGGTTGAGTAACCAACCAACGGAAAGCAACGCAGTTGAATGCAATGTGATGGGGGTGTTATGTAAGCAGCTTTGAAAGTCTGGTTCAAAAATTCCATGAAAAGAAATTCAATCCCAACTGATCTGCAGTGTAATTCAGTGTAATACAATTGATACTAAGCAGCATGAGATAAAAATTGTGTTAAATAAAAAATTTAATTGTATAGCTCTAAAATATTATCAAAAAGAAATTCACATTGTATTGCTCCGATATACCGTTAAGTCAAAAACTGATATGTATTGCTCTAAAACATTGCTAAGTTGAAAACTGCTTGTATTGCTTAAGAATATTAAGTTAACATGGAACAGTGTTCCTCTAAAATATTACCCAGTTAAGTTTGCATTGCATTGCTCTGATATACTGTTAAGCTAAAAATTGCACTGTATTACTGTACAATATTTCAAAATCCAAAATTGCATTGCATGGCTGTCATGTAAAGTAATATCCTGCAGTACAACCCATGCAACTTTCATGAAGATGACAACAATATGCAAAAACATAAACGAGAGTGCAATTTAACAGCTTACCGTCAAATCTCCAATCTCACTTTCAACAACAGTTATTCGGTTGAAGCGTAGATACAATGTTGTCAATGACCTTAGCTTATACACGACTGGAGGAATCTGGAGCGGTAGAGAAGTAAATACAGGAGTTAGAACATACCATGCTACTTTCGAGTACTAATAGATTGGCACTCTCTGGGGCATATATTGGAAAAACAGTAAAATTATTGAGAAGCATGTATGGCGTCTAAATATGGATCCAAATATGGGGTCCTGGGGGGGGGGTTAGACTCCTGCCATATTCTTCAGAAGGACAAAAGTGCATTTCCTAGAAAATTGTAAAACTATTCATTGTACTTTTGTTAAGTAAATCTGCTAATAATCATGAGTACCAAACTTGAGTACTACAAAACCATGAGAATTCCTGCAATATTTCTTTCGTTTCTAAATCTGAAAATTATTGTCCTAAGTCAGATCCTCTTTACGAAAATTTCTATGTTCTCTTTACTGAGGGATTAAATCCGTGCCCTTAAAAATTCCTAGTTGTACGTTAGGTAATATGGTCAAACAAACGCCCAATAATTACTGTCATGGAGAAATAAGGAATTAAGACTATAAAATGATAAAAGTTAACCAAGATAATCGAATGCAAAAACAACGATAATGGTGTCATGCAGCACAAACACAGGGTTCTACCTCTTTTAATTTATTATGTCTCAGGTCCAGGACTTTGAGCTTTGTTAGGTTTCCCAGTGATTCTAAAATGAAAAGGAGTTACATTTATGACATTTGAACCAAAAGTTCAGAAAGAATAATGTCAAAAACAGTAGTAAAAGGTTGTAGCGGGGAAATCCCAGCTGAAACAATCAATCATATAACGAAAGACCTTATTATACAAAGGAAGGGGATTGATTTTTATCTCTTAAACTGTATGGTTAAATCATGTCCATAGTTTGGATGTATCAACTGGTCCTAAGTTTAATGAGCAGTAACACTTGGGTGTAAACATTGGCACAGATTCCCACTGGCATCAGTTCCAACTGCCAAAAGAAATTTTTCATTAGCACCAGGCAAAAATGGCATTGTATGATGCCCTTGTGATGCTCACTATTCCCAGGAATATCATTCCTAATAGGGCATGAAAAATTCTTACCAAATGATTACAGTAAAACAAATTGCAACTAGAGATGCCATAGGATTCTACTGAAAACCGACGACAGCTATCTAGTCAGCGTCCGTCTTGATGCATATACAGAAGTTTTCACACTTGCTGCCCTTTAGTAATTAGCGCAACGACCAGAACCAGTATTGACAGCCTACGTCAAATGTTTCATCCTGTTTTTGAAACCAGTAGCTCGCTTACCTGGCAAATTGTGCAAGATATTCTCGTTCAGGGCCAGACATTCCAGATTCTTCATTAGGCCTAATTCGGTAGGGAGGCTGAGGAGCTTGTTACCATACAGATAGAGTTCTCTTAGAAGAGTAAGCTAAAAAAAAACGTAAAAATGATATAGCAGCAACATCAGCATCATGTCTTAAGTATTGTTCAAAGTACTGGATCAAATACATATTGTTTACAAGGAACCTAGCCCAAGTTCTAGTTCTCAAAGTTCCCGATTTTGGACCTATTTCTGCCACATTGTGGCACTAATGGTTCACTAGTAAATCCTTAATCTTAACTGCACATTAGGAGCCCTAAACAATGAATAGCATGCAAAGTATTAAGACAAGATGCTATAGATATTTCAAGTTTCAGCAGTTTCAGTCCATTATGAAACACTGCACTCCTATATGTATTACGCACAATGCATGTGAATATGACTGTATTAAATGGAGCTGGCTTCCTAATGCTTGATTGTTTACAGTGATAAAAATATTACCAATTAAAAGGATTGCTAGGGGCCTCGTCTCTGGCAACACAAGTCCCTTAAATTTTTTGGTCTTCCACATGTAGGTTCCTTATAACATGGTTCCTTAAAAACACATGAAGCTAAGATCTGATAGCACATCAACAGAACAGAAGGCCTAAACCAAGAGAGCGCCTATTCCTAGTACATAAGCAATGACATCATTGTCTACCATGTCTTTGACGGTCATAATGTAATCACTGCCAAAGAATGTGCGGCAAAAGATGCATTGTTAAAGAAAATTGCTTGAGGTCGAGTTTGGAAAAATATGAATTGAATGAGCTGACATCACAGCTGAGTTATGATTGCACCTTGATTAATAAACGAGAAATAAGTAAGATATGAAGATATAAGTTGGCCGGAAACATTCTATGTAATTAATCCCGGAAAGCATGTCTCATAATTGTAGAGCTAACGAGGCTGATCGGTCAGTAATCTACGCTTGACAAACAGCAAATCATTCTAATTCATAGAGCCATTATAAACATAGCTGCTGACGTCACTACTGCATAATACTAAATTTGAGATGGGTTCAACATTTCAGAAAGTTTCCAATGCACCGTCGTCGAGTCCCCGATGACTGGGGCGCGTCCTTGTCGCTTACGACGAAATGGAAGCCAGATTTTACGAAACTTTAGTCCAGGTACAACTGGACAGCATGTGAACTTCATTCATTGTACCTTCTATTATCGCGGTGGAGTGAGTTGTTACGACACCCGTCTCGCTCTACTATGTCACGTAAGGAAAGGCTTTTTCTTCAATGCCAATGATAAGATGATAAACTCTTGGATGAGGAAATGAACGAAAGTCCATACGCAATTAGAAAGTATATGAGCTTAGCTTATCTAGATTTGTAGCTTTCTAATGAATAACATTAAGTGTCCTCGTCTAGCCATACTTCATCACGTAAGCAATGACTTTCTCATTCAGGGGAATGATAACGTGGCAAACTCGTGGGATGAGGAAATGACAAAATTACCCTAATTTTTCTTACATCACGATAGAGATGAAAAGAATAGAACAAAATTGCACATTCAAAAGCATACTTGTCTCAAGGCTGCTCAAAAAGTGGAACTGGAATGGGGAAGTCAGAATTTAAAGCATAACAGGCTCGAAGCTAGGGGGTAACCTAGGGGGGTAAGGCCCCCAATAAATTCCGAAAGATGACTTGGTGTCCCCCAATAGGGGAAACAATGTTTATATTGCATCTTTTTGCATCATATGTCGAAATGGAACACAAATCATGTAAGCTTTGATTGACTGTGCCCCCCAGCCCACCACCTCCCTAACAAAACCAAGCTGGCTACGGGCCTGAACAGAAATCACTTAAGCCATGATTGAATGCTACGAATATTCCATCTCCCAATATCATTCCAAACAATAGAAGCCATAATCCTGTCCTCTCAATGTTCTAATTGAAATCAAACTTCATCCAACATTACCCTGTAATGTCCAATAGGTCATAACGTGGCAGTATATGATACAAACAAACGGCAGCAAAACATTGCCTGACACTAGTGGGTGGAAAGCTGGCAGCGTTATGTCGTTGCTTTAGAACTGCGAATTGACAGAGGGTTGATACGTGCAGGTCAAGACGTAACGACGATGGTATTAAAAGAAACAGGTTCATCAAATAATAGTAAGCAAGACATATGGAGCAGCAACAAGTGCATATTTCGCTTATTATAAACAACTAAGAAACATATAGCAGACCTCTTTCAACTCTTTGACTGGAAGAGTGTTCGTCTAAAAAGAAATTAAACACGCAAAGATCAAAAAAGTAAAAGATCTTGTTCTGGGAAGAAAAGTGACAAGTCACTCTACTTTGTGCCAATCGCTTTGTTCTATAAATGAACCATTCCACCAGAGAACAAATGGCATGGCTACAGCATCGAATTAAGTAATTGACCATAAATATCATATGCAAAATCTATTCCCAATAATTAGCATACAAAAAGCAAAACATATACGGTCACATACCCCTAAATTGCTCAAGTCTAGCCTAAATGACGTCTCTTCTTTACATTTATTTATCAGCTTGACAATTTCCTGGAAAGGAAGAATATTGTAGTCCTGAAATCCAGACAAGTTACTACGCGAATAGCCAATCTAGTACAATCGCAGGAGGACTTTACTATAATACGATAGCACGAAAAGTGTAACATATTATAGAATATACAGAATGCTCAGAAGTGTTTCATTTTTCATGTGATAGCAAAAGAGGATAGTGAAATGTTACCAACGCAATAGAGTAAGGTCTCACAGTTTCATTCCATGCAATATATATATAAATATTTATAAGTGTATATATATATATATATATATATATATATATATATATATATATATATATATATATATATATATATATATATATATATATATATATATATATATATATATATATATATATATTTATACATATATATATATATATATATTTATATATATAAATAAATAAATATTTATTTATGTATGTATATACATGCTGACGCGGATATCCATAGAAACATATACGATATAAGAAAGTAAATTAACAACAAATATTAATAAACATATCATTGACAAATGTTTCTTGAGTCCTGAAGAGTTACTTAACAATCTTGAAAAAATGGCAACTACAAAGAAGGTAAATGATTTTACTTTTAAAATTTTTATTTTCAAATTCCATACAGGCGGTAGGCCTTCAGCAAAGAAGCTGGGTTTCTGAAGGAGCCCTCCGTTTACTAAAGAAAATACTGCCTTGCAGGACAATGTGCCATCTCTAACTAAGATCTGTCCCATTAACATCAACCAGATAAAGTGATAGGCATAGCAGGGCATAATAAGGGATGTAAAAGAAAACAGGGCTCGGAGGTTCAGGAGGCTCAGTCTCCTAGTTTTTGAAGGGGAGGGGGGCTGCATCCCCTTATCTTTTTCAGGGTAAGCTTCATCAATGAATCATAATAATAAAACATTACCCTAATTGAATCAGACAACAGCTGTTCTTCCAATTATTTTCTAATATATAATTAAACATATATATATATATATATATATATATATATATATATATATATATATATATATATATATATATATATATATATATATATATATATATATATATATATATATCCTTACTGTTCCGTCAGTTTGTAGTACCAAGTATTTGGTGCTTCTAAAAGTATTCGAAAAACTATGAAGTGTATGGTGTTGTGAACGCTTTATGCTCCCTCGCCCTTCAGAGTAGCAGAGTACCCCTAGAAGAATACTTAGCGCTACACCGCAGCGCACAATCAAATCTATTGGTACGCACATGTCATAATGAGTAATGTAGCTATGAAAAAGGTGTTTGAGCTAGGGAGTGTTGATAAGCGCAATGGGTCGTTCATTTATGTTTAAAACTATGCTATGCTCATAGATAGAAAATGAGTACCATAAATCCTCAAATAATTGCTGGCTTCCAAGAATCGCCGCACAAAAAATTTCATTTCATTATAACTGTCAAACGGATAACGCGGAGCCCTCGTTTAATGTGAAACGAAGGGCAGTGCAATAAATGATCAGAAAATCTTGATATCCTTAGCAGGGTTCGAGTATTGGATGAAGGACCCCTTGAAGGGCCCTAACAGTCAAATTGGGGATGGTTTCACGGCAACTGAAGGAATCTCAAAGATGAAATAATTCGATAAATTACAAAAAGTACTCATTTCTCTTCTCTAGCAAGTTTGCTTACCACGAGATCAAAATACGGTAGTATTTGGGAGCAGCCATTAAGTATCAGGTCGAGGAAGGCGTACGCAGATGAAAAACTAGCTCAAAGCATTTTGTCCTACAGTGAAACATGCAAAGATTATCAGGAAGGTCAGTCTGAGGACTCAAAATATTTTGGTACCCGAGCTATGCAATAGGATTGAATGCAAATGTTGAAATTATTACACATCTCAATAATAGCTGGACATTCTTCAGGTACTGGCTATCCTACCACTTCCATTTTTTCTCGAAATTGTATTTCATACTCCAGTTTGAAGGCTGCTATCAATTTCAAACCCCAGCAATAACAAGCATCAAAATGTCGGACTTCAACTCATTCTCTCCGTCCCGATCTCCCCAATACTGACTGTTCCCTTGACAATACATTAGTACTACGCCAATGTAGCGAACCGTCTAATTAAATATCGGTCTCAACCCAATCTGAGTGACTTCAAAAGCGCGCAATTTAGTAACCATGGCTCAGCTAGCAATATGAACAAAATGACCGTCTCCAACTTGCGATCTTCGTTTGATCACAAGCGGCAATCGTTACTAAAGAAGTTTACGCTAAGTATGGTTATATTAGCAACGTTGGAAACATTAGTGTAGCTCGACGTTGGAAAGAAAAGTCAAAGACATGCCGACAGCATAAATAAATTCGGTTTCATCATATTGTCACTTTTTTCTCAGCCTAGAAAACCAGCTGTTCGTAAACCTATCGAAATGATGAAACCTAACACGGCAAGAGCGTCGTTATCAATACGACAAATTGCACAATTTCCCACAGGCAGTGATCAATGAAAGTGAGATCATACTGTCAGATAGATTCAGCATTGTGTTGGGTTTCAGGAGCCCCAACTCTAATGATTTGACATTCTGCTTTCTAGGCCAAGTCACTTGGTGATCTTGTTATTAACGTAGAAAAATTAGAGAGCAATAGGTCAACACTGATTTGAATCTACTCCCTTCATCGACGACGAATTTCATTTGAAGAACGATGACTTAGGCTTCGAAACAGCAGTATAACAACAAATACAGCCCTTTGCACAATCCAAGTCATCCACATAAAGAAAGGCTAAATCGGGAAACCAAAGCTGGAAAACTAAGTAAAGATTTAAAGTAACAGATGATAGAGAGATAAAACAATATAAAGTAAAAGCGTCTTCAGTTAACAATTCAACCCACAAAAATCTATCAAAGATGTTCATAAAAAATAAGTATTTATACAGCACAACAAACACAACAAACACTTACAAATAACTTTACCCTATCGATAGGAAAAAGAACAGATTTATTGCGTCAACACAGGTACTGGAAAAATCTGGCGAATAACAGAGCTGAATCCAAATGGAAAAACTAACTAAACATATTCTGGCAAACACACTAAGTAAACATATGCTAATGGTACGGCGAAGTACATTCCACTTGAAGACAGGCAAGCATCCAACAAAATAACGACAAGTGGTGGATTCTATCAAGTCTTTAGAGGGAGGGGGGCATCGGCAGCAGATTGCTGACTATTGCAAATAGATGACACAAGCATAGTTGTGCGAATCAAAGTATCGACTGAATCAAACTTCAGGCCTTTTTTTCTTCAACTAAAATAAATACAACTATTAATTGTTATGTACTGTGCTGTCCTGGCGTAGAGAGATAAAAGGTCATCTAGGTCTCCATCAAAGACAGCACAAACAATTTTCAAAACCTTATAGCAACAACAAAAAAGTAAAAAAGGCTAAAGAAAAGAAGAATACACGAACAGTAAGACAAACAAAAAAGGGGGAGTTGGTAGTTCCAAACAACTTCTTGAAAGGAATACACCTTCCATTTTCACATGTTATGCACTATCAAATCGAGATTTTCGCATATGGCCTTTGGAAAACCTAAAGTTTGATTCAGTCCATATTTTGGTTCCTAGAACCTTCTGATTCTATACCAAAATGATGACTACTCTAAATGATGACTTTTCTAAATGATAACTATTCTCCTTTAGGGGCACTTGACCCCATGGTCCCCCAAAACACCGTCACTGCCTGCGAAAACGTTTTGACAAAGGCTGTAGATCGTGTTACCAGTACACTTAGCGCCTATGCGTGATAACAGGGCAGCTCCTATTTGATCAGCCATCTAAATTTACAGATTAACATTTCAATTTGTAATGTTGAGAGAAGGCTCTAGGACCTACAGCGAAGCCACTAACAGAGGAAGAAGCAGAAGGACTAAGTAGAGAGGGAGAATACAGTTGTTGACTTTAGATTTGACAAAATATATTGTAGGATTGTAGGAAGGAAGAAACAGCAAGACGTTGAACATAGGACTTAACAAAGCAGGATGTCTTCTGCAGTTATACCTTAGTCCATCACAGCTCTACTCAACCTAGCCACTAATGGAGTGTGCTGGAAAACAGCAAATACCAATGCGATAATACAAACAATAGCACCTAAAATTTGAACAATTCTCATTGCAGACACGCAAGCTGGAAGCATTACGTCCTCACAAATTGTCAGAGCTGCTATGGGATCATTTATTCGCTACGAAACAGCTCTAACGAGGAGGGAGGGTACCCTAATTTGCTACGGCATTGTTTAATTCCTATTTAGGGCAATGCCACGGCGCGTTAGGAGAAGGGGAGAGAGGGTCTCAAAATGGTAAATTTGGCGTTACGAAATGGGTGAATAACCCCCATAGACGTCTTTCTATAAAGAACCTAGTTCAAGTTCCTTAACAGTTTCCGAATATTACTGGCATATTTAGTGCCCTGAAAATAGCACAGAAGTACGACAAAAAAAGATATTCTGAATTTTGGTATCAACTGTTGAGCCAAAGAAACAGTTGCTGCACGGATTACACGCAATTCATGAGAACTTGACTGCAATGAATGAAACTGGCTGCCTAATTCTTAATTGCATGCAGTGAAAACAACCATAAACTTGAAAAGCCCCGTAAGGATTTCGTCCCTAGTTGTACAAGGTATTTAACTTGCTTAGTCCTCCACATGTTGGTTGCGTATAAAGAGGTCCCTTTCAAAAAACGTTCAGTTAAAATTTCTGAAATGGGCTGCTCTCATTCATACAATGATAGACACTAATCAAATGTTGCAGTGTTTACTCTTCTATCTGGAGGATCATAGACTTACGATTTGGTCAAACAGCTGAGTTGCCCGAAGCAATAGTCTAAGAAGATGAATGGTTCAAGGCGAGCCCTCAGATAATAGTTAAGATGCTCAATCAATGTCCAATAACAGCAAATGAGTACCTGGTACGAACATTATGAGGATTAAAGGCACTAAAGAATGGACACAATGGCAGGCACTAGGGGGCAAGGAGGTGGTTGCCTCTCCAATAGTTTTTAAGAACAATGGGTGGATTATAGGGCATGGCTACTGAAAGTCCCCCTGGGGCCTGGGGAGCTTTGACCAAACTCTCATGGTCTGCCTGCTCCCCTATAATGAACTGCCAAGTGCCCACCACTGAATGGCCACCCTACCATATGATGTCAATGGCCCAGGATAAGTGTGCTATGAAGCAAGCACTCCCCAGCATACGTAACCATAAATGGGACTTACTCATAAAATATCCTTGAATTTAAGTTTATGAACAAAAATTTCATGTAAAGAAATCAAATTGAGAATAACAATGTAGTCAGCCTTTATTCATGCATTCACTTGCTGTTTGATACTGATAAAAATAGTTTACTGAAAAGACATGCTGGGTATGATTAGAAAAGAAGTGAAGATGAAAAAAATAAATTATATATACCTACAAAAACAATACAAAGAGCAAGGATGCAAACAAAACATATTGAGCAGCAGTAAACCATAGTGAAAATGAAGTTAATGTTATCAAAACATAAACATGTGAGTTTCATATGAGTAAAGAGGAAAACAAAGAAAATACTTAAACAATATCAATATGTTGATGATTTTGTAACTGGCATAGTAAAAGAGACAATGATTTTGGCTTGCAGATTGGAACAAAAATCTTCTAGCAGTGTAAGTCTGACTACCATTAAGACAAAAACACAGTTGCTTCAAGGTCACAGAAGTAGTAAGGTGGAATCTGGAAAGCTCCTCTGATAATAACAAAACTCTATAAATTCAATATATTTTCACCATACATTTACCTTGCATCATTAATAATGAAAACACTAATGCCATGTAATTAACAGAGAATACTATAGATAAGCAAAATATTTTACCATTAAATTTTCACAACAATTCAATATTATTACCAGCAAGAACCAGCTTACACTGAGATATCTGAACATTTTAATTGTTATGAGGAGGTACTGCACCCAAAGTTGCAGTAGAGGAATGCCAATATCTGATGTGGAATTCATGTAATAGATGGAGGCATGGATAATGATAAAATGAAAAATAAAAAAACTGTGAGATCATGGAGCAACACAACCAAGGTAAACATATTGATATAAACACACCAAGATTGGAGCAGAAACCAAGCAGCAAAAGTTTGGTTACCCATAGAGTATGAGAATCAATCAAATTTCAGCAAAATATCTAAAAGGCTTGAGTATGCCAGAAGTATATACAGAATGAAAGGGGGTGCAAAAAGCCAACAGAGTAGCTATAGCTTTAGGGAAATGTTCATAAACATGCACAAAACAATCAATTTTACTACTGGCTATTTCAAATGGTCCTCCTTTACTGCAACATGCACACAGTGATGGCTAAAGCACAGACTACAGTACTACTTGAAGAATGCTTTCAGTGAGGGAGTATATGTCTAATCCAATCGGTTAAGATGTGCATGTTTAAACTGTTGATATAGGGAGAAGAGCTGTTCAACATGCCCATCTATTGATATGACAAAAAGGCATGTTTTCAAACATGGGCAATCTTACCTGACTTCGGTCGTGGCCATGTTTTGGCCTTTTCTTCACAGTCTTCTTAAAATCACCACCTGGTAGCACTTCAATTCGTACTGTCTTTGATTCTCCATTGGCACTCTTTTTGGACTCTTTAGTAGAGCCAGATGGTGGTGCTTCCTTTGTAGGGCTGCCAAGAACACTTGTTGCTTCTTCACTTTCGGAACTACCGTGATGCAAATTCAAATTTGCAAAATCACTTGTAACCAAGGAGCCACCATCAAGTTGGACATTTTGTCCTCTAATCAAATTTTCCCTTTCACTTTCCTGTGAAACTGACGATCTTGATCCTTTGCTTTGTTTCCACATTATCCTTTGTTCACCAAATTAGCATAAACTCTAAAACATACACCAAATACTGATATGATGGAGCTTAATATTAAACTGGGTGCTTGAAATCATTATAGAGCAATCATGCTCTGGAATAAAGAATGTTTTTTCAGAGGAATTTATAACTGCATAATAATGTTAGCATTTTTGGGGAAGAAATTTATTAACATAGCTACAAGAAGCATATACAACACAATATATTATATTTACTTCAGTAATAATCGTTGTGTGATTATGGGTGTTTCACATCGATTTTCATCGTATAATTCGTCAGTAACCACATTCAATTAGTAGAAGTTATTCACGGATGATCCTGTGCAGTAAGAAAGTGTTATGGTAACTTACAAAAACACATTTTAACAAGATCTCATAGCATAAAAAATGGGTCATTAGCCAAGGTCCTATCGAATTCATAACTTTCAGTTTCGTGACTGTCCTGAATCTAAGAAACTGCGTCAAACAAACGATACATTGATAGGCAATCACTTCACATTGATCGCGGTTTTCTCTTGTAAGAATACATAAATGTATCAATCAATGATGTATAAGACATAAAACAAATGCAAGGCTAATTTTTGATTGAATAAAACTACACTTCCATTTGTCCTACTTACTTTTTGCCTTTTACAGCCTCTATGCCCGTCTTTTTCTGCGATGGACTTGGAATTTAGGAGCAAAACGGCTAGGCCAAATGTAGGCCTATTGATAGCTTCCCTCCTCAAACCATTTTTGAGATATACTAGAGCAATTCCCTTTGAAAATCGTAAATGAAAGCATGCAAAAGTAATGCAGCGCACTTAGCTCCAGCTCTAGCTCCGTTCTGCAGCAGCTTGCAGGTACAACTGCTCAGGAATGACACGCAAATCACACAATAGCAAAAATAATCCCAACACCTGGGCCTTCCAACACAAAAATACACCTTCGGCTAGGCCGCCGCATCTAGCCCCCGTCGCCACAGCCTATACCAAGCAAACACAGGGCTGCGCACAATGGGCTTGGAAATATCTATTCCTATGAAGGAGCAGGGCGTGCTAGGACAGCATCAATGTCAGCAAAAACTATAAAAATGTATATATACCAATAATTTACGTGCTAAAATCTACGGTTTGTTGATTGCATCGTAAAGAAAACTGGTTTTTCAATGGAACTATTATTGAAAACGAAATATCAGAGAATTGAAGGGAAGGGGTCTGGGTGCGAAACCCCCGGAAAAGTTTTTGGACCACACCCATAAGATTCTAGGAAGACGCCCTGTCAAAATTTAGAGTTGCACCCATTCTAAAATGCAAAAGAAAGATGAAGCCATAAACATCTGGATAGAAAACGTCAATATTCTTGTCGTTTGCATCAAACTGTCTATTTCCTAAATTTTTAGGCAACAAAGTACTTTCAGCTTTAAAAAGAGAGGCAAACTCGTCTAGTTTGGCGAGAAATGCCCCCCGTGTCCCCTCGCTTGTGTACTAGTAAGTCACACAGAAAGCAGAAGCTACATCTTCAAACTGTGCCTCACTCACATGTTTCCCTGATTAGACAAAATGAATTTTCCTGGCCTATGGCACCAAGGTCAGATCATGGTCTTCATGAAGCGAGGGTCTTGCAAACAAAAGCCACGATCACAAGAACAAGGGAATACAAATATCTTGGAAACTAGATAACAGAAGATCGGTCAATAGAAGGACAGTTAGAAGAGAAAACAGCAAAATCGAGAGGGATGGTAGCAGAAATGAAGAGAATAGGAGATGAATCTAAAGAGGGGAAAATGAGCACAAGAATTCAGCTAATGTTGTTCGAGAAAAATGTTATCCCTGCGTTAGTGTTTAATCTGGAAACATGAACAAACAGGAGAAAAAAGGATTGAGAGGAATTAGAACAGAATCAAGTGAAAGTAATTAAAAGCATATTTAATTTACTGAAGACAACGCCAAGCTGGGGTTTGTTGAAGGAATGTGGCTTGTGGCCAATGAGAGAGAGAATAGTGTATAAAAAGTTCATGACATTCCAACAAATAATGATGAATACAAAGAGAGAAGTGTAAGAAAGTAACAGAGAGCCAGAAAACAAAGGCATATAGGAACAATTGGTGTAGTGAAATAAAAGAGGATGCAGATAAATACAAGATAGATGTCGAGGAAGCTACAAAAATGAAAATATGTGAATGAAAAGACAGCTCAGGGAAAGCATTGAAAAGTAATCAATAGAGAGAGAAGCAAAACAAATCAAATTAAGGCATCAAAGACATAAAAAAATATTAAAGATAGAAGTATTTAGAAGAAGTAGGAATGTGTTTGAAGTTAGAAATGTGGGATAGAGGTGATAATTTGGGCACGGTGAGGGACTGCTGGTGTGTGGAGGAATCAAGTGATCATATTTTAGAGTGTAAAAAGTCATGGAAGAAATTGAGAAGAGCGGTACAAAAGAATGGCTGGTAAATGAAAGAAGCAAAGACCTAATAAAAGCTGCAGAGTGTATCAAAGCATATGTAGGAAAAAGGGAAGAGTAAGAAGCAAGAGAAAAGTTATGAAATAGCCTCGCACACGAGTAAAAAGATAGTGCTTGCTGGGAGCAGTAAAGAGGGCGCTGATAAAGATAAAGAAGATACAGATAAAACGACAAGCCATTCAAAGATGGTCAAGCCGAAGTAGTGGATGTAAGTGTGTGACCATTTATAGTAAATGGTAACTTTACCAGTATTTTCAGAAATAATTTAATAAACAAACCGGAAATTCCAGGGAGGCCTTTAATATTCCTAGAGAAGACTTTAAAAATTAAGCCATGATATTGAATTTGCTTCACATATGAACACTGTTCTGCAACAAAACATTGTCAATTATTTAAACCATTTTTCACTTGCATTAAATTCTTCCCAATGGGATTATGACCCTCTCTATCTTACAAGTAGTAAACTGACGTGTCACTTTGCACCGAAGTAAACTTTTTGTCCTCGCTAAGACTTTCTAAAAATTTGCTAATTCAAACCCTAATACGAAGGCGGAAACTAGACTATAGGAGTGACAGGAGCCTGGGGGTTAAGCACCCTCTCCCCCCCTCCCCAGTAGCCACCATTGGACGGAAGTAGCGCTTCAAACAGCCACAACAACATGTAACCAACACTGAACTCGGCCTATTTCTGATGGGCCTAGCCTTCCTAGGTGAAAGTGTTCAGAGCAACCAAGGAGCAAAAACTACTTGTAGAGGCTTCCACTCATGGAAAGAAAAATAGAAACCCGTGAAGATGAAGAGCAGGGTGTCAAATATGAAGAAACAATTGAATTGTTATTGGCTGCGGGGTACTTTAGAGCAAGAATCAAAGGTCTTTCCCCGTTTGATAAAATTGTTGGTGGTATGGTATGGTGCATCATAACATGCGATTTTGATGTCGACGTCGATCTGCTTTTTCAAGAAAATTCAACGATTGGACAAAAAATTGCACTCACAGAAAAGATTGTGGCGGTTTTACCCCATATGAAGTGCCCACACCGTATAGAGCCTCATCAGATACAAGGTCTTGACTTTATTCACATCTTTCCGGTTATACAGTGGCTTGTGAAGCATGCAATTGCTACAAGAGAAGAGCTTGGGGATAAGATTAGGGCATATTCACTAGCACAATTTCATAAACATCACACGATGCCACAGGATGAAGAAAGGTCTGAACAGATGAAGTTGTCTGTGAAGACACTGGATGCCATCAAGGAAGCTTATCTGCCCAAAAGAGTACTTAAGAAACCTAGTGACTTGATACATGCTGATGAGGAAACTCAGGTGCAAAGCACTTTGCTTGAATATGGAAAAAGGTATGGCTATGGTAAAGCCTCAAAGTCTGACAAAGATGCAAAGATGCAGGAAAAAGCCAAGAAGGCAGGATTACTTAATCAGAGCAGTAGAAGTGAGAAAGATGATGCAGAAGATGCCCTTGAAGAGCAAAGGAAGCTGGAAATGCTCCTCCAAGGAATGTCAGGGGCTGACATGAAAGAGGGACTTTCGTCCCATTTGGTGGGGTCTATCGTGGGTTTACAGTCTGATGAGATAGCGCAAATGGCAGAAGAATATGCTAGCAAGCAGGCTTTGCTTCAAGAAGCTGGATCCCAGAAAGCAGGAAAAATTGATGTGAAGCAAATGCATGAAAAGCAAGTTTCCATCATGAAGAAAGCTATAGAGAATGAGGAGAAGAGACTAGAGAAAGGTAAGGAAGATCTGGCTGCCACTTTGAAGAGTTTAGAGGAAGATAAGGCAGGCTTTGAAGAGATAGTTGAGAGTCAGAAGACAGCAATTTCTGCCATAGAAGAGCTTGAAAAAGAAGAGCAAGGGCAGAATAAAGCTATTTTAGATAAGCTAAGAGGTTTGGTGGCTATGAATGAGAGCATTAAAAAGCAAGAGCAAGAGTTTAAGGCACAGTGCAAAGAGGAGATGATTCAGCTGCAAGATAATATAGAAAAGTTGAAGGTAGACACAGCAGCTGATGGAACAACTGACTCAGAAAGATATAAAATGGTAATTGAGCAACTTGAGAAAGATAATACTAAGCTTCAAAAGATTAGGTTATTAGCTGCAAAAAGAAATCGTGATATTGCATCATTGCAATGGAAGATTGATGATGTTCCAGCAAGAGCAGAATTGAATCAATACCAGCAACGTTTCATTGAGTTGTATAACCATGTGGCAGCTACACACAAGGAGACAAAACAGTTCTACACCCTATATAATACACTGGATGATACAAAACTTTACCTGGAAAAAGAAGTTAACCTTTTGACATCAATTCATGATAGCTTTGAGCTAGCAGCAAAGGCATCATCCAATTCCAAAGACCAGTTTCTAGGACAATTGGAGAATATTCTAACTGGTGTTGTTAAGAACATGGAGAATGTTGACAAAAGAAAAAGAAATGAGAAGATGAAAAGGGACAGTCTCAATGACCAATATCTTGAAATAGTAGAGCAACAGCGGCTTTATTTTAAGAGTATCAAAGAGTTCAAGGAGGAATGTAGAAGAAGTGAAGCTCTTCAAGCTAAACTCAGTGCAGCTGGTAGCTAAGGCTGAACAGATCACTTAGACTGACTTTAAAACCTTGATTATGAGAGTATTAATCTTCTTGTGGGAAATCTTTACATCACCATGCAAAATTTAATTATTATGGATTGCAATTATGAATAGCAGACACCCAAATTGATATACAAGAAAGAATTAAGCATCACATTATCTTTTGTATCATTTTATATTGCAAGCGTAATCTATATTTGACATAAGGAGTCATCATAGATGGTAGATCATTAAATAGCTAAATCATCTGTTGCTGATAGTTTTTTATACTTGAAATGTTAGAGGATATCAAATCTAAGAGCTGCCTATGAGCTCAAGTAGACAAAACCATACCTATGTTGTCCATAATTATTTCTAATCCTAACTCTCAAGTATTTCATTTAGTTTTCTTAGCAAATGGTTTGGATTCTCGCCCCCCCCCCACCCACGCACCCCATTCATTTGCTGTGACTTATTTCATCCTCCTAACAGCTTTATAAGAGTTACATCTCTTTGAGGGCCAAAAAGGAAGAGCAACATTATCAAAGGATTGCTTGTAATCAATGGCTGATTCCTCCAAACTGCTGCTGTTTTTGGTAGTTCTTCTGTACTATTAAGTCTTGAAGTCATACAAGCATTAGCTGGGCCCAAGGGGGACTGGTGTGGCATTTCCAATAATTTCCTCCAGGATTGCTCTAGTAATGCATCTGAATTAAGACAAAAAGGTTTGAGGAGGGGGAGATTTCAAGCAACTTACAACACCTTTTATGTCATATCATTGCTGTTGTCACATTCCGTTAATTGCATATTTTGTTGTATTCTGTACCGGAGGTCATGGTACCAAAAGGATGTGGTCTGCTCAAGAGAATAATAACTCAACTAACCTCTCTAGAATCTATGCTTCTTAGCAACTGCTCTGACTGTAGAAAGATACCAGAATTCACATAAAAATCCTACTTTGTGTCTCCCTAAACTTGGGAAATGCATGATTTTGAATGCTTGGGTGGGACCCAGAAACCGCAGAAGTCAAGAGAATGCAAAGGCGTTACCTTTGTGCAACATACAGAAAGCTGCCGTACCTGAATTGCCCGACTTCAACTAAAACTGGAATATCATTCTTGTTTGCTGATATTTCCACTTTGTAAGCTGTTCCGCTTGGTAAGCTGTCAAGCTACAGGTATTCTGCAGGATATAACTCGAGCTCTGATTAGTCAGTTTGTTTTTCACCCTGGAAGATAAGAGGGCCATTTGTAACGTAGAAGCCTTGGGGAAGAAATTCAGCTTAGATTCTCATCAGATTCTGATCAATGCATCTTCTATGCTCTCTTCCAATTCTGAGTTATTGCATCAACTGCTGGTTTATCAACTCAAATACTTTCTCTACACGTATTTTTATAAGACAGCTAATAGGATAGTTAGGGTTGAAAGTTTCCTGAATTTTCCGACATTTAAGAGGTCTAGCAGTTCCGGCAGGGTTTCTTAATTCGAAGTGGGTGACGAGAGACAATGATATCGAAGCACTGATGAGTTGAGTAAAAACTGCACACCGCAAAATAAATCTCACTATGTGAACCTTGTGCTTTCAGGGGGGGAGAGTTACAGTTTCTAAGGGTTGGAGAACTAAAGCCCTCCAGTTTCTTAAAATTCTGACCTTTGTAGGGCCAGTTTCTTATAGATTGGTTGTAAGGATGCGCATGAAGATTTACACGCTTTTTTTTATTATAAGGAACCTAGCTAAACGCCTAGTTCTAAAAGTTCCTTATTTTCGGACCTCTTTTTGTCAAATTCTAGTACTAATAGTTCCTTAATTTTCACTGCACATAGAGTGCCACAAAATGGCACAGACACTAGAAAAGCATTGAAATTCTGAATTTTACCTTTAATTATAGCTAGAGCTCAACCTCAAAAGCACAAATGCGACAGGAAATAAGTTTTATATATACAAAAGCATAATTTCAATCAAGACGTATCATGTCTATTCCATTGATATCATCCAATGTAATGTAATCTTCACTTGTATCTCAGTACAGCACTCGGAATTCGAAAATGAAAAGTTCTTTAGGGATTTTTCCTTTAGTAGTATAAGTTCTTTAAATATTTCGGCCTTCTACATGTAGGTTCCTTATAAAAAAAAGCGTGCATCGATACTGAGATCAAAATAATACGATAAACTACTAACACTGGTCAGAAATATACTGGAAGAGAGCGCCAGTGGTCCAGTGGCACACAGCCTAGCTACTTGCACTCTAGTTTTACTATAAAAATAGACAAAGAGCTTCATTCTTTTCATAGCTGAATATATCAGGGAACTTCAGTGGAAAATCAGAATTATTGTGGGTAGCAAATATCTGAAGGAAACCTATCCTTTATTGTAAGTTCTCGAGACTGTGGCTTATAGATACGGATCACCTTGGCGAAAAATAAGTTTTTCTTTGCAGTTTGATGACATATAGTGGGGGTGGAAGTAAGTATCGTTACGTTGTGAGATTTAATTTGTGCCTTTCTTATGGTTTCCTTTCAATAATGAATGAATTTGAATACCAGCTTCCCCTAGGATTGACTAGACGTAAATGGCGAGTTTTTTAAAACATCTACCTGCCAAGAACAATTTCATATCACTCTTTCCTATCTATTCATGTTAATCAGTGCAGATGACGCAAAAAGTCGGAGGGCTAAGCAACGAAGAAGGAACACTTTAACACCACAAAAAGTCGTGTAATTCGACTTGACTGAAAGGGACTATACACGCCGCTTTTTTTATAAGAGAACCAGTTTTTTGTCTGAGCCTCAATTTTCCTAAATTTTCCCGCAATTGATGCTGAGACTTTCTAAAGATTTTCCTAACTTTTATTGGAGTAAATTGGATAAAAGAGGTTACTATTATTTGTTACAAAACGTTGCATCTCTGTTCACCAGGATTGTCAAAGAAACGTTTCCATCTTTGTAAAGGAGCTTGCAAAGAATGAGCTTATATCCATTTCTGGAACGTAAAAAAGGTGAACTTTCGAATTTGAACCTCGTGACTTTCCTAAGATTTTGGCATTTTGAGCCTCATTTCTTTATAACCCCTTTTCTTATAAAAAGATGTCTATCTTTCTTACTCTAATAAAGCATATGAATGAAAGTAACAAGAAAAAGACAACACAAGAATCGTCTTTAGTCGCATCAGCTGACCCATCCATGCTCTGTGCGGTGTTTGAAGTAATAATTCTGTCTAGTGGGCATAGTCAGAAAGGGGTATCGTTGAAACGCAACGATATTAAACCAACAAGTAACAACAGTATTCTCACATAGCATGAATAGAAATTGTTCTAATTACACCAGATGTGACGGTTTAACTGGTCTGGTACACATTTTTGAGTGTAGGCTACACTGAGGCAGTGCAATAAAGGTTCACATCAACTGCTGTACAACTGCCTTAAAACTGAATCTTCAAATGAAATTATTGATAAGTGTATGAGAAACTTCAATAGACCTCATGGCTATTCTTCATCGAACGATATTTCCATACATTTTTACCATATCTTCAAACAAGTGTGTGGTGGTGGGTATCTAACCCCCTTCCATACACACCCCGTGACTCCTCCGCTATGTATGCATATATACAAATCACAAAGAGAAGAGACCATCAAGAAACAGATATTCCATTCTGGTCATAAGTTAAATGAGAAACTAGAGAGGGCCTTTCCAAACAAATGGACGGCGAATAGCGGACAAGAAAACCTCGTCTGCTCGTGACGGTTAAAAAACATGTACAGTTTGAATACAATAGCTATGTTAACAGTGATGAATCACCCTGGTTCAATGAGTACTGTTCTGGTAACTCAAGCTCCGTGCTTTTTAACCATTTCTGAAACAGAAACTGCTTAGCAGTTCTCTCGTTATATTTATAATTCTCACGTCGGATATACTCGCTAATCTCAAGCGATCGTTTTCTCGGTGCGTTAAATTTACCGCTAGGCTGTTTCATCTTGTACATAGTTTCGTATCCACCCGTGTCACTCTCCGCGTCTATGTTTGCAACTTTACCATTGCCCTTCGAACACCCTGTAACAGGCCTAAACGAGTCATTTTTGGTAGAGACGGTAATTCGACTCCTGTTTGTTTTTCGTGGTGGTGCCTGCTTTTTACTGGCTTGAGTGCTAGTGCGAATTGCTCTATCAACTGTATCAGTCTCTCCATGTCGCAGCTCCGTAGCTTGATCGTTCAACACAGGAATTCCCATTTTTTTCGATTCTTCCGTTAACGCTTGGCACCTTTCGTTTCCTTTCTCTTTACTTCCAGTAAAAAACGATATTAGATTTTCGGTAAAGCTCTGCTTTTCGGCAGAGAATTTGAAGAACCGACTAGCTTTCCTGTCCGTTTTGGACCTAATAGGTGTGTCGTTCCGTATATGAGGTAAATGTACGTTTTCATTGTCGTTCTGGTCCGAATTTGTACAGTTTTCTCGTAGAACAGGCGATGAATATTTACCAGTACTGCTATCCTGAAATCCTGGAAACCTAGTGTTCGTCTTGCTCGGCATTTTCACGTGATTTCTTGATTGAAAAGAAGGACTCTCCAGCCGAAGCATCCCTAAAGACGTTTAACACACCAGAAGACAGTTGAATTGAATGTCGCTGAGAACACTGAGTTGTATGTGCTTCGTTACTTCAATTATCGACATGTCCTCAAGCCTGCAAAAACGAAATACAACCGCTATTTTAGAGGCGATAACACTGACTTGTATCAATTTTTAATCGAATGGTTATATCCGTATTTGCTTGCCCTTAATAAATACACACAGAAAATACCATAAGTCCTAGAAACAGCGGATGACCAAAGTAAGCGATTCAATTAAGTACCAAAGCAGAAACGACTAATCAAAAAGTCAAAACTCCAACAAACTAGCCACAGCTTTAGAACTGCGGGAAGCAAAACATCGACTAAAGGCAATACGGCTAGGAGATAGAAAACAAACATTGACAGACAAAAGGAAACTGTGTCACGCAATGGATAGGGAAATACACATTGATACTATCTGTATTGATATGCGCACTTTTCTATAACAAATCGGTCTTTACGAAACTGGGGCTACATAAGCCAAAACTTCAAGAAACTGCAAGGTTTTATGGCTCCAACCCTAAGAAATTGGCTAGTTGTATATTTAAGAAACTGAATTTCTAAAGTACATAAGTACCATGTAACTCCTTTCCATGAACAAGATTCAAATCTGCTATCTACCATAACATTATGTCTTGGAAATGGGTGATGGGGAACATTCAAGATCATTATCTTTTGTCGCTGCACTTTGAATTGAGAAACTATAAAGAAACTTTTAGACCTAAACAGAGTAGAGAAAAATGCCCAACCTTCCTCCGACAGTCAAATCTTCATCATAAACCTTCCTCTTTTATGTATCAAAACTAGCCAAAGTTTTTGAACTCTGCATTGGGTATGTCTCGGAAGCTTTTACTGTAAGTGGGCTATGCCCGTCACAGTCGATATCGCTTTATATAAAAACTTTGCTGAAACTGGATTGTTGATACAAATTTCAAAGCCGTCCTCAAATACGTCATAAAGAGCAAAATTTTCCTCCGGTTCAGAGCCGTGGAGCCGTGACTTTGTCTGGGCTCTGGACCTAAAATGCCCGAAAGTGTAAGAAACATTCAAGTCTAACCCTCTCACAAAGTTTGTTATAAAAAACTAAGGTTCAAAATCCCTGAATTCTAACAATAACTTTAGATTAAAACTATGTGGTGTGTTGCTTTGTCTCTCATCCCCTCAACTGAAATAGAAATTGCGGGAAATTCGAATAATCCCCGTGGAGGCCTCCTCCGGAGAGGGGGCATAATCGGCAGATTCCGTTTATCATTTACGGCAGGCCTGATTTACGGTAATCGGCAGATTCCTTCATTGTTCGTGCCTGTGGCAATGGATGCATCCAATCAGCTCATCAAGACGACTATTCAGCATACTGGAGAGCACGGGGTAGCTACTGAGTGTAGAAATTGCGTTGACATAGTTTGTATTCAGTCAACAAAAGCCCAAAGCGATTGACATGTGCTAGACTTGAAAATTATCAGTGATCTAAAAATAAACGGCTGGATGGTCTACTCTCCAGTGCCGAATAAACGCATAACCCCTGTTGTTAGTTTCTGAATGTTTTCCATCTCCCCACCTTTATTCCAACCACCTCATGAATCGATTTCCAAATTCTCCTTAGAGACTGCTTTCTCTTACTTAGGGACCGACACCAGTTCTATAATAATCGTTTACATTGCACCTCGAATTGGTTGAATACAAGAAGAGTGAGTAAAAGAGACTAAGAAGGTTGTTCACCGAAATATTTATGCATTCCATTGTCAGATTCCCTTCCCCATTTATCCCCACCTCCCCAATTATTCAGTGCTCAAGAGTTGTCTACAGACTGCTGATTGCTAGAAAGGCCCCCTCCCAGGATTGAATGCTATCAAGTCAGAACTTCACCAGACTACCATACGCTTGTTGGAAATAGGACTGAGCCCCCTCCCTAACCTCATCCACATTTTAGTGAGAGGGCCAAGCATCCAATGAACCCCCTTCAAAGGCACCCCTGCCTACAAGAAAGTCTCACTTCAAGATGAGCTATAGGTTTGTAACATCGTATAGACATCAATAAGATACTTAACTCTATACGTTTTTATCATAATAAGAAACTTAGCATAAAATCTAGTTCTTCAAGTTCCATATATTTGGGCCTCTTTTGAGCACAATACGGTGCTACAGTTCATTAATAGCTCCATGATTTAAACTCCGCATCACAAAATATATATTTACTGATATAGTTCAAAGATATGGTATTCTTGTAAAGAGGAAACAGGCATCGAATAGTGAAATTTAAATTCAGTAATACTGCAAAGTGGCAATTTATCTCCTGGTAGCCAAAGGGCTAAGTCACAGTACTACAGACACAGTAAATTTCGAGGAAAACCGGCCGCCGCGAACCACTTGCTGGATGGTGTACACACCAAAATATTTCTATGGAAAATTAAGAACTGCACATTTTTCTCGTAGCTATTACATTGTGGAATAGCCCCTGATTCATATATGAATAAAAACCTCCGCACATAGCTTATAGGACTGCAAAATTTGTGTAGAACTGCACTTTAAAGCATAAGTTCCACAACTTTGTTGGCGTTTCCCCTGAACATATAGGATGTTATTGTCCCCGGGCGGGTACCTCCTGCTCTAAACCACTGACTTCTTTATTTAGAGATCAGTGCTCTATACATACAAGTTCCGTTGCAATCTTCCTACTAAAAACACTGTATTAATCCATCTGCAAATCTTGTGCATATAGAAAAGAAGTTTCATATCACCAGCAATAGCTGCGCTTCCTGCTGTAAAAGAACGACAAAAAAGAGTGAGAGAGCGCCCCTTAGAAAACTACTATAGAATACCTTGGATGTAAACATGTCACTGTTCACTCGTAACATAGACAATACACTGACAACCAGGTCTCCCTAAAGTTCAAGACTTGCCAATAAGCGATGTGTAGTGGCGGATGCACACTGGCTGTTCTCTAGATGTCCATATTCTCCACATAGACCAAGTGAACGCAAATGTGCTGCCGGGCATAGATACTTGAACCCACAACGCGCGATTGTTGCAGCGAGGATCTGACGCAGTCTTTAGTAACTGTGTTTACATAGGAGATTTCACGCATGGAGCGACAATGACGGCACAACTTTTCATAACAACTGCAAACAGTCAAGGTAAACAGGAGAATGTACATTCTATTTAATGGTAATGCCATTACATGATGTCATAGACCTTCATACGAAATAAAGAGCTTACTTACTTTTCATCAAAAATGCCAAACATGTTCTAATGCCACCCATTACCTCTACAGCATGCGAAATTTATTACGGTAATTGCACGTTGATGGCGTCTAATGTTATTTCCCATTTAAATGTAAAATTCTAATAGGGAGAGCGTACTGGTCTGCTTAGGCAAGTTCCAGCCTCATCAGAGAAATATATAACAGGCGCGAAACTAGGAATTTTCACGGGGCAGAGTTCTAATCCGCAATAAAGGGTGCACTAAAGATATTTTATAGGAGATACAGCCCAGTACAATGTTTTTCAGATTTAGAAACGGAAGAACTATTGCAGGGATTTATATGACTACGTTAATTTCAAATATACTGATGATAGAATACTGATGATTTTGAACTGATATACCCAAGAAACTGCAATCACAAATTACAACTTATCGAGGAAAGAGCACGTTTGTCCTTTCGGGAGAAAACGAGAGGGGTTTAAGCAGTGGCGTGGAGTGTGGCCGTGGAGCCCTTAGTGATAATGATGCATGGGGGTCCCTATGCTATACTCTTTTTTATAAACACTAGTAAAACTGAGGCTCAGGCTGGCTGTTCTTAATTTTTCCAAAATTTTGAGGCTGAATTGTTCTTAATTTGTTATTAAATTATTGGGGTGTAGGCAATTTAGACATTGGACAATATACAAGAGAACATTGGATATTTATGAAACAGGTATTGTTTTCTATAACATTAGCAGAAAACAACAGATATACATTCTTACAGATGCATAATCATTGCTAAAAGTCTTGATACACTTATGACTTTTTACACTGATGACTTGGGAGTTTCGAGCACTTTTGGCAAACATTGTAGAGCTTGAAAAAGATTTACATCAGTTTGAAATCATTTAATGATAATGCTTCAGCCTCAGCTTGTTCTTAATTTGTTCTTAATTTTCCATCAATTTGAGGCTCATGTTCTTATAAAATTGTTCTTAAGTAAGCTGATGCTTCCCCCTGTTCGCAGGCCATTTACTGCTTTCTTTCATCCTTATTGATAAAATTCCTTACTTGCTATTTTACTTAGATATGAGAAAAGATTGTAAGCCTGAAAAGGTCCTCAAACAAAATAGCCCCAAAGGCCCCAAAGCCATTCTGTTACACCACTGGTTCTTTCCTTTTCAGTATGCGCACACCTAAGAGCAAGAACCCAAAAGTTGAATAGGCCAAATGTGTAAAATTAAAGCAAATACTTACAGCACAGCAAAAAATATACCAAACCTATCCCTTCCTGCAAGAATCAGATCTATCTGTGAATACTGCGATGCTGAAACTCCCATTCAAAACAAGTGGATATACAAAACTCTGTAATTAGTCTCCGTACGAACACATCTGCCTATGGGTTAGCATAAGAAATTGGCAAAATCCGTAATAATGATCCCAGGCTAACTGCTTGAGAAGGTATTTTCAACTGCAAATATACTCAAGCCATCTGTTCTTCCTATTGGATTATGAGTTATACTGATAAATCCATTGGCAAGATATGCATTTGCGGAATTGGATCCAACGCGCTCTACAGGCTAACATGTTCACTTGCATTTTCAAACGCGGATTACAAGCATGGATGACAATGGTGGACAAAAAAAGATCTTAGATACCATAGTCATGCTAATAGTAGTGAAAATCTACAATAAACCGATAAAAAATGCATTCTGGTTGCATACACGTTGTTTGTAAGAAAGTTGTTTTTTTCTCGATTCAATGTCAAACCTTTTTAAGACTTTCAAGCAAACTCGTTTCAGCTGATGTCCACAGTGCTACAGACAGACAGAAACAGACAGAAACAGACAGACAGAAACAGACAGACAGACAGAAACAGACAGACAGAAACAGACAGACAGACAGAGACAGACAAACAGACAGAAAGAGAGAGATAGACAGAAAGAGAAAGACAGAAACAGACAGAGATAGACAGACAGACACAGACACAAACACAGACAGACAGACAGACAGACAAACAGACAGACAAGCAGACAGACGGACAGGTGTTACAGAAACAATAAAGCTTGGTCACATAGATTAACAAAGGAAATATATATATAAATATATATATATATATATATATATATATATATATATATATATATATATATATATATATATATATATATATATATATATATATATATATATATATATATATATATATATATATATATATATATATATATATATATATATATATATATATATGATATATATGTACAATTTTCACGTAAGACACGACAAAAAGATAATGGGCTTCCGTGAAAATTTTACATGTATATGAGCCTATCAAATATCGAGTAATGATCTTTTCTAAATTTTTTAGCAGTTGATTAGTATTTTCCTATAAATGATTTGCATCGAGGAACACCTTTCGATTCTTATCTGGATAGGACCTACGTTTCTACAATGTTTCCTGATGAAACCTTTGAAATGAAACGGATGTACAACAATCTTGCGGTGGCAAGATTAACAAGCATGCAATCTTTGCTTGTACGCCTCTCATGCACGATGCGTATGAGCCACTCAACATGATCAGTGCAAACCTTACGAAACGACTCACGAAACATGAATATCTAGCATCGGTTAGCTCCTTACCCTTAAAAACAAAATATCTACGCTGTAATTAAAAAGAGGGTGTGGTCTTTCCTTCTATACAAAGGGCATGACAGAAACTCAAAACTGGCATACTACATACTATCTAAATGGCAAAATAATAAAGCTTAAAAATATCTAAATAATGATAGGTCTTAATACATATTAGGACACATGTTAATTTATGTTAGATTTGAAAACACTCTTCAAATAAACAGATATTTGGCCGACAACACATCCCGTCTATAAGACCCACCGCTCTAGTGCTATCCTAACCTAGTTCCTTATTTGAAAGGCTTTTGGATGATTTTAGGGTATAGAGGTTTTCTATTCAAAGGGTCATCTTATTTCACATTTTTTATGAAACGAAAACTATGACTTCTAATGGTTTTCATGACTTCTAATATTTTTGCTGTTAAAGTGGTGTCAAAACTAACTATCACTGGAATGCATAAAATATGCAACTTGAACTATTTGTAATAATTTTGCATTGCTTTTGAATCTGGAAGTATTAAGCACCAACAGCGAACTTTCTTACCTTGCAATAAGCACCTATTGTTTTATGACACTGAAACAGGCTCCTATTTACAAGTTCTATACTTTAGGAAAAACAGCTGGTATGTTCCTGCTTGTGTAGCATACACGCGAAATGTTTTAAGTCTGATCAAATCTATTTTCTCCCAACCAAACTGATCAATTATTATGCAGGATTCTCACCACACATGGGTTGCACAGCTACATTTAAGCCCTTTTTGGATGCTGATTAGGCAGTTAGGTTGGGAGAAAACAGACCTGATCAGAGGTCTCAAACATTTGATGGCTATGCCTACATGTGTAGGTTCTTATACAAGAAGTCCACAGTTTCGATATACAACACCACAAAATCAGCTAGATCTATATTTATCTTATGCCCCGGTAAGATCAGTAAGGTATAATTCTTTGGGCTATTTAGTTCTAAATTAGTATAGCCCCGAGAACATTTAGAGCAATTCAAAATTACCTAAAAACGGCAAAGCACTTCTAACGAAAAAGAAGAAGCTTCCTTGATAGAAAGAAAGCCTCCTTTGGAGTTTTCAACACTCAAAGGAAGCCTTCTTTGGAACAACCTCAGTTATGAAACTAAAAACAGTGCATAGTCAGACTGTGGGATGTTACTTAATGCAGGTGCAACATACGTAAGTATCAAGCAAATATTAGCTATACAAGGACTGTAATTTTCTGTGTTTCAGATTTAATTTTCAGTGTTACAATACTAAAATTTGTCAGCTTTTTTCGGTTTTCTATCACAACTTTGCATATAAAAATAGCAAATAAGTTCATGAAGAAGAAAGGGAAGTGATTTTTATACTAAGTCTTATAAACGGCATGCTCTTACAGATGCCACCCTCCGTTAAATTCCGCACTTCTAGCCTAGCATTTGTACTAGACTCTGTCCTGTAATAACTGCTGCATCTTGGAAGGCAGTGTTTATTAGGGAACAGACGACAACAACAGTAAATAGGCTCATGAAATGAAATGAGATATGATACTTGTCGTTGGTAGTATAAAAGGTATAAAGCCAGTGCATAGCCGTATAATACAGCTAAGAGAAACGTGTTTGGCTAGTCCATGACAATGAGATGAAACAAATGAAAAACGAAAGGAAATCAAGAATGGCATTGTCGATACGGAAAATGCATCACGATAGATTTCAGCACTTGAGCGTGTAGTGAATTGCATAGGAATTCTTATAATGGACTGAGAAAAGTGATTATCTGTGCCGCCACCATGCAAAGCTATTTAACATGAAAAAAACTTAATGAAATATTCTTGCATGCCTATTGTACGCCATGGGCTAATCGAGCAATAGACCAACAGGTAAACAGCACGAAACCTCCCCGTGTGACTTTACCTATCTTGAGATCTCTCGAAAAAAATAAACGCCCTGGTCTCCTCCTTCACACAGACGTCGTGCACCAAGGGTCCTTGTCACGTTCGTTTAACCCTATCGCCTCTGCGAACTTTAAGTTAATAAAAATGCTTCCTAGAAAGAAGTAGGGGAAAAGTGCCCCCATATGATGACAAATCCTGAAAATCTTCCCCTGAGTCCCCCCATAACTTTAAAATGCTATCGCTATCAACTTTCAACACCAACAAAATCGACAATCAGAGCTCAGCGATTGCCTATAGCCCCTTACTAGGCATTTCGGAATACAGTAAAACCGGTTAATTTATTTACTACAGAAACATCCTACTCTATTTCCCACCCGAAGGTCACACTTTGTCCGGCCTTACGTGATATTTTGTTCAGTCTGTATAGATAAATGCTTCTTCATTTGATCTCAGAGTCTCTGGTACATAACCAATAGAGAACCGTTCAAGAGATAAATTTGGTTTTCGGGACATGACCGGTATTTGCCATGAACCGTCCAAGGAGGTGTGCTATTGCAATTAGACATTGTGTTGCACGGAGAGATTCTTTCACGATTCATCTATACAGGTAATTTATCGCCACGTTTTCCCTACAGCTATTGTGGCCTCCATAGATCAAATGGACCTTGAAATGGTAGAGCTTGAAATTAAAAACGATAATCTAAAAAAATCCCAAGCAATACAACAATTGGTTAAGTATTCGAATGAATAGCGCTAACTGAAAATAGTGCAATTTTGCACGACAACATCAATTCTAAAGGAAAATAAGCAATCGTGCAATCAAAAAAAAGTTTACCTTTGATGGCCGGATTCCACTTTCAGAATTCAGCTTTTCTTAGGTATGCTTAGACAATGTAAGATACAAATCTTGCCGCTGCAACAGCTGCTCGTCTCAAGAATTGTAGCTCTTCTACAGTAAACAACAGCGTATGCCCTCGTTACACATCTTAGAGCTTCTTGTTAGTCACTTCACTATCTTGAAAAGACATCCGGCAGGCCTTGATAGCAAAATATGAAGCAGTGAAAGTCACTTCACTATCTTGAAAAGAAATCCGACAGGCCTTGATAGCAAAATATGAAGCAGTTGAAGTTTTTCTCTTAGTCTATCTTTCCAGCATTAAATTCCTTTCTGAACCAACAGGAGAAGTAAACAATTCTACAAACTAAAAGATGCAATGAACAGTATTAGATTGTATCTATGTCAATTGATAAAAAGTCTTACTTCCAGAGGTTTATTTACCTAGGAGTGCTGTTAGGGCTGGCTATATACAATCTCCTACAGCCGTACATCACGCCAGAAGGGGCGTAACAATAATATAGGAAACACTATAGTTCTCCGTATTCACCGAAAAGAAACGTTGGCAAAAAAATTTTACGACGGCAAAACAACGGAGCAGGTAATGCATTGACACACACCTCAACAGTTGATTGCGAGGTAGAAATTCGGGTGATATGGTACAAAAGCAATTACCATCCGAATGCAGTTGCAGCCGATTAATTGCTTAATTGTAATTGAATTCGTGCAAGACTTTTCCCATTCAGTTCAATTAGACCTGTAGCAAAATGTCCCAGTATTGATAGTTTGGCAAATTGCAGTTACAAGAGGTTATATCGAGGGTTCTATCGCTTCTGCCAAGCAATCACCGACGCGCGTAATTGATAAATTTCTTATCGCTTCGTCACAAGTAGACAAAGGTAACGAACGTCGCTGTGTAACGCAAAAAATACAAATATTAGGGGAAAACTTGGAATTTTCGACAAAGTATTGAACAACGAAGAGGCTTATTAATTATTATCTATTATACAACACAGATTATTCGCAACCCGAAAGGGATCCTTTCTCCAATTACGCAGATAAAACAACTTTCTATATCGACATGCGGCACTTTGTTTTCTCTACTTACAATATAGCAAATGTACTGCATCAAGATGGCAAGCGCTCATTGTCATCTGTGAATCCGCAAAAATGCAATATCGTCTTCTACAATGGCGGAAAGCAAGCCGGGCGTGAATGGCAAAATGCTTGACGAATCCAGTGGTAATTGTATACAGAACTGTACAGATTGATAATGAGACGCAGACAAATCAAAAATAACCTGTTGAAATTACGCCTAACATTAAATTGAAGTGTATCTCAACGCACTCGTGAAATACTGTAATGTTTGTGCGCATTGAACATCAACTCTTGAGCAACAGATTAACTGGCTTTGGAGCAATATGTAAAGTGACAGTTGAGAGAAATATACAATGCCAAGGAGTAGACTTACGCAGTACGTCTGGTATCATGTTCCAAAGGAAACTGAACATAGATCCATTCTGCATAGTATCCATGAACATTCAGCCAGCCGCAATTACCATTTGAAGTAAACTAGAACCTCCATTGACGCTTGCATCAGACGGGGGTAGCTTTAAAACCTGTACTTCTTCACCACCTATTAATCATGTATGAAGTGGGCAACGGTCATTGAAAAGAAATAGGATTTTTCCAATGGAAAGGGGTTTGGGGGTTTCATGCATAGGGATAATGCAGCTAAAACTTCCTAGGCTTGAATACAAAATTCTACCGACACGAATTTCAGCTGCGCGGGTACAGAACATGAATTAATTCTTCTAGAGAGTTTCATGTTCAGGTAAAGACTTCACAATAAACACCAAATGATATAAGAGCTACATTATCAAAGCTACTTACTCAAATCTTTTATATAGTCCATATGAGCCTTTATACTCCTTCAGCACACTAGTATTATTACTAAACAGCATTTTTGTAAAAACATGTTTCGACGCTCTGGTCCTCATCAGTTTACAAGAGCTGTGATATAAGAGCTATGTACAAGAAACATAATCAAACTAACAGATATTTTCCATTTTGAGGCTTTCGATTTCTTTCTTCAAATATGGTGTACAATCCTAGCTCCCATAACGCTAAGTATTCCAATTTTACTCTATGTGTAGCAGGATAAATGTGTATTAAGGAGCTCTTGTGTGCATGCACAAGAATTAGATGATGCGGCCAATACTGGTAGATCATGGTTATTCCGGGCGTTTCTATTTACCTAACCATCATGGCTGTATAAGACAGTGAAATATAGACGGGTATAATTTGGTGACAAAGATAGCTTTTATAGGCTTACTATACCTGAGGTCTGTGTATTGAAAGGAAGACACTACTCCCGTCTTGCTTTGTACAACTACAATGTACATTGAAGGTAGAGGTGCTGCTTTGGTGTGGCAAAACTATGTGATTAATCAGAAATCAAGCCATGGCAACGTAAAACACTGTGATAACAGAGTGAATAGAGAACTTCTGGGTACCTGTGACTTAATTAGCAATCCTTACACCATATCTATTCAATGTCAGAATGAAAATGAGAGAAGCAAAGCGAAATATTACGGATGCAAGTGTTGATACTGATCATATTAATGTTGCATTGTTGTCAGCTACTTCTAATGATAAAAAATATTGCATATATATAAACATATACATATACATATATATAACCATATACATATACATATATGCATATACATACACATATACATATATATATATATATATATATATATATATATATATTTATATATATTTATGTATATAGTTGCAGGATACGTGTCAGAAGCGACACAACAGTTTAGCCAGAACTAATAGTTTCATGCCTTACGGCAATCATCAGCCAACTAATAAATATTTATTTATATATATATATATATATATATATATATATATATATATATATATATATATATATATATATATATATATATATATATATAAATATAAATATATATATATATATATATTTATTTATATATATGTATATATATTACACACACACACACACACACACACACAAACACACACACAAACACACACACACACACACACACACACACACACACACACACACACACACACACACACACACACACACACACACACACACACACACACACACACGTACATTTACCTTTACACTCTCCTCAGACACTCACTTTAAATAAACAGTTCAACGGAAGCAATTTTGCAGGACGCAATTCCTTATTCTATTCGATCACGTTCCAATACAAAGAAATGTCTCTTGAAAGATGTTTGCTTATTTTCGAATTCAAAATGGAGGCTTCTTAGAGAATCGACGTGTATGACCTCAGGGTGAAAATGCTCATTGCTAATACGAGAGTTTCCGTTTTCCATTCACCTTTAAGAAGGTAGAATCAATACAAAATGTTAATGACCATCCGTTGCATATATTTGCTTTCCCACGCTGCTAATCAAGATGATTACCACCTTGCTTTGCATTGCGCCTACCATCACTTAGGGAGAAACCAGAATATCAATCAACGAAAATACAATTTGAAAATGAAAATACCAAATTAATACTGAGCACAGGAGCCTGCGCGGATGGGGTATGTCGCTAACGGGCCGCAGAAGACCATACCGTGCGGTAGACGAAGCTGCCGTGCGGTGTGTGAATAACAACCACTAATGTTAGAAATTGAACTATCGCTAGAGCAACGCAGATTTGTAATGAATGATAACAAGAATTTTTCTCATGTATTCATATTCGTGTTAAGATTACCTACTACAGAATCTTGAAATAGACGATATGCAGAACAATTCAGAGTCCTGCGTTCAGGGTTATGGCACTCTCAAGTAAAGAACAAGAATATACATTATGCTATTATATGATGTCAACAAAGACGATCAGTATTACTCAATAGAACATACGCCCCCTATGTGGTCAAACCAACGATCCCGTCTAATGAGAAATCACAAAAGCAACTAGACACTCACAGATCAGAGAGCCTTGTAAAGGTTGTGGGCGGATGCATTCAATTCCAACAATCCCTTCCAACATTTCATGATCCAATAAGTCTAGTAATTATTCGTTATGGAGAAAATAACTTAGCAGGCAGAAATATTCAGCTGTCAGTAAAAGTTAAGAAAAGTTAGTGTTGATAATGCTTCAAACAGAAGAAATCTAGAAACACAGAAACTTTCAGCACTGATTGATCGGGCCATCTTTCTTGAGGCAGCTTCCGATATCATATACTTCCAGATCGCACAACATAATCTAGTTATTGCTACTTTCTTATTTTTCTTCCAATACTAGATACTAAAGTCCCGGCTAAAAGCCCTCGACTACACAACGCTAAACAGTTTTCACAGTGAAATGTCGACAACACCTGGCCACTTTGTCCAGCGCTCTATATACATGTGTAGACTTGCACAAACATGCATAAAGAAGTGTGATCACAGTTAAAAAAAAGTCGAGCAGATTTAAAGTTTGCACACGATCTGTTGTTTCACTGAAAATGAATGAAAGCGAATGACAAATAATACGTTTGCCACGCTCCAAATAAGATACGCAAAACCCATGACCTAAAGTCACAGGGATTCATTGTTTCTTCTATTCTTACACATGAAAGTTCTAGAACCCATAGCCTATGGTCAAACATCCAACAGAATATATCAAATATCTTTCAATAACTGTGTTTTCATACATGTACGCTGTGTATTAGTAGTAGCAGTAGCTGTTGTTTTCTGATTGACACATAGAAATTGCAAATAGCCAATTATACACTACATAAGATCAGAGAGGTGTATGACTGTAAAGTAACCTAAATTCAATTACATGAAGTTTCAAAAAATTATTAACAACACAATCGCTTGACGTGGCAGCACAATGTCCCAACAATGGTGGACAGACAAAAAAGGGCAGCATCTAGCTGGGCGGGCAATGCTCCCCGTGTCCCCCATAGTTCTGTGTCCTTGGCATTGACACTATGAAAAGGGAACCAAGTCATAGTAGAAATGTATTTAAAAGTTCTTGAATTGTAGGGAATGCAAGACAAACTGGATTTTGGGAGGTAAGACTAGAAATGCACTTTCAAATAACTAAGCCTCTCATACCCGTTGTGGCCACGCCACTGATACTCCAAATGATCGAACGTTCCCAGAGTATAAATAGACCATTGCACACCAACTCCCCTCATACTTCATAGTTCAGCTATACTACAACATTGCCCTATGATTAAGACTGGAACGAGCATTTTTTTTTATTTGTATTTTATTTATTTTTGTTTTTTGTTTGTTTGGTTGGTCAGTATTTATTTGTTATACTCATTCTTGTTTGTTAGACAATTTTAGCTCTAACCATGTTACGTTTACATTTTGTTATTCTTCAAAAGCTGTTGTTACCTATGCGATGTAAATTGTACGTAGGCTATTGTTAGAAATAAAAACCTGAAATCTGTTATTAACAAGTATTTTGACAACACTGATAATTCCTAGTTACTATGCATATCTGAAAAACGTAGCATCAGTCCATTTAATAAGAAAGATCCTCCACCCTATAGGAGTCGATGCAGCTGTTCAAGAGCTGAACAACAACGCAAAGATTGAAAGAATATTTTATTGCAGCGTAAAGCTTGGTATGTTTTTATAAGAAACAAGTCTTCAAGAAACACGAGGCTCAAATCAAGCAAAAATCAAGAAACAAGTAAGAAACACAAGCAGGCTGAGTTTCAAAAGTAAACTTGAAAAATCTGTTTTTGCACGAAAATTGTTTATTACACTGGAAACAAAACACAAATAACACCTGTTTTCAAATGTTTTTAACTATAAATTCTATTTCTCGTCTCACAGTTGCTATGTTGCTATAGGAAATTTCAAGAAATTCAAGAAACACTAAAAAAACATTTAAGGTTGGATTTGACAAAATATCAAGAAACACCAGGTTGGAGGGAGAAAGTTTTTTACTTATAAAATACGTGTAATTGGAGGCAATTAAACCTCAGTGTAAAGCAGAAATAAAACCAAGATGTACACAGCTCAAGCCTAGTTTCCATACAATCGTACTACCATCATCATCATCATCATCACCATCGTTATCATCATCATCGTTATCATCATCATCGTTATCATCATCATCATCATCATCATCATCATCATCATCATCATCATCGTTATCATCATCGTTATCATCATCATCATCATCATCATCACCATCGTTATCATCATCATCATCATCATCGTCGTTATCATCATCATCATCGTTATCATCATAATTATCATCATCATCGTTATCATCATCATCGTTATCATCATCATCGTTATCATCATCATCATCATCATCATCATCATCATCATCATCATCATCATCATCATCATCATCATCATCATCTTCGTAAACATCACTATCATTACCAACATCACCATCATCATCATCTTGCTCTAAACCAAGAATATAGAAGCAGCCAAGCAACAAAACTAAAGCTCTAAGCCGATGTTAACCAATAGCTGTGCACAGTTGGAAGAACTCAGATAGTTTGAAATGACCCGCTTTTCAGCATGAAATTTCTGATTGATGAATACTACGGGGTCCCAAGGTTATCGATGTACGTGCTTTAGCACATACACTACCAGATAAGCTGCTTAATAATTCAAAAAGATGAGACCCACTTTTACTGAAAAATGGATACGACCTCAAAAATCAATGAAAAGGAAACCAGCCCAAGCAGCGGCAGAAAGATAAACAAGGGATAACGAATTTTCAAATGAAAGGCGAATATCAGAAAAAGCGTGATTTCACACTGTGGTGTTCGGATAAGCTCCGCACACTTCCCGATATATTTACGAAAAGCTCAAATTGTAGCAAATCAAACAGCTTAACTCTATGTAGCTTCATTGTGATAGGATGCAATTCTAGCTTCCATTTCTACATCCAATAACCATACCAACAGGTTCAAGCTCAAGGTTCTGTTGATAAACACGTATGAAAAAATAGCCACAGAAAGAAAATCAAATAAACACAACGGATGCTTGTTTTTAGCTTTGGCAGATGGGGGTGGTTGGAGGGATGATCAGTTAAATTGTAACGGGAAAAGATGGCCATATTGAGTAAAAAAGTAAAAAGACATTTAAGTTAAAATTGCACTGCCAAGGTAGGAATTTGTGATGCGCTAAGTTGATATCAACACGTCATAGCTTTTCATAAAACAATGCATGATGCTTGCTAGTTGTAGTTGTCGCTGCGCAGGTACGTGTAGCAAAATAAGAGTATCGATACTTGGCAAAAATGGGAATTAACATCAGGACTGAACTGATACAAAAAAACTGCTGCGCTATTCAGAATTATAAGAATGTTGAGAATGGTTTTCGGAACTTCTAGCTTGCTGTTTAACCGGGAAATTTATTCCGTGGTATTGTGATATGCTATGATAATTAATAATGATAGTGATATGATAATTAAAAAAGATGGAGGAGCTGGATATTTTAAAAATAAGACTTGAGCGAGTTAACTGAAGACTGCAAAATCGCAATTGAACGATATATGAAATGCAAAAGGCAGTATTAAGTGAAAAGAGACGAGCATAAGAAAATAATTCCCGGACTGATTAAACGCTGCGTAGCTGCTGTGCGTCCGCTAACTTTATTAGCTATGGGAACATTTCGCCACATTTATGTTGATGATTCCGTAACATTTCTTTCCGCACAATTATCAAATACATTGAGGTTTAAGGTAAACACTTCCCTTACATCAACATAAGTATGGCAATCCTCATCAACCCAGCGAGAAATTCATCACTTAATTAAATTTCTCAAACTGACTGCTTGCTACGAATAATAAACAACACAACATAACGCAACAAAGATTTCCTCTGGTTTGCAAACTGAAGAGACTAAATTAAAGACTCTTCAGCTTGCGAACTCTTCTTACGACAGGTCTCTTATAAATCAGCGTATTTAGAAAACCATGGAAAAAATTTATTGGTGAAATCCTCCTACTAAAGACAGCAATAGTCCGCTTTATAAATTACCAAGGCAAATTCTGCGGAGATTTCGGGCCAATTATAGAAATATCGAATCATGCCATCGGCACCCTGGATTTCTTCACACATTCACAGGAGTGAAACCATACTAGCATGCTAGGAAGTATTGAAACAAACCAGTAGTGCCAGTGTTACTGTGGAAATCTACCAAATCAACTGAATGCACAATCGTATCCAGCTCAGTGCATATTCATGTGTCAAGGATGAATTGCTAATACACTTGAAACCACTAGAAAATAGCCAGCACTGACTGAAACCACACATCTATGAGCGATGGTAAGAGAATAATGGGTTGACTACCTGTTGGGTCTATCGAATGTTGATTCAGTCAGGTGCTATTTAAACCATTGCAATGTATTGATGGACTTTGTTATTTACTTTCATATGATTATGTGATAGAGGCTGGAGATTGGTGCAGTTGCAAGGATTGAAAACAAGCAGTGCTAACACCTACCACCACCCACATAAATATCTGATTCAACCCAAACTCCATAACTGCAAATCTTCTCCCTTTTTCTAGCTTTGATGTAACCTTTCAATCACTTCAAAATTGCCTTCTTGAAATGAAAACAGCTTCCTTTGCACAAATGGCATGAAAAACTCATCAACGCAAAAACAGAAAATGGTTGACATGACAATCAAGTGATGCTGATTTGATAATAAGACATAAGTGACTGCTGATGATTACAGATGATTAAGATCAAAGATAAAAAAGATCATGATTCATGAAGATCACACTTGAGAAAGCTCACAGGTAATGAAGAGTTTAGTGATGAAGACGGAACAGACGAAGTCATCAAGAAGTTCATGATAGAAGATCTCAGATGATGAAGATCACAACGCGAATCATGAAGGTCAGATGATCAAATTGGCAGAGAACTAAGAAGTTCATAATGGTATTGGAAGACGATCATAGATGATGAAGATCATAGATGATGAAGATCATAGGTGATGAAGATCATAGATGATGAAATTAAAAATGATGAAGATAAAAATGATGCAGATCACCAAGAAGTTCATGAGAGAAGAAAATCGTAGATGACAAAGGTCATAATTCATGAATGTCAGAGGCGATGAAGATCATAGATGATAAAGAACATGCATGATTTTTGAAGGTCAAAAGCAGATGAAGATTACCCAGAAGTTCAACATGGAAGAAAGACCATAAGTGAGGAAGAAGATGAAAAATGAACCATGATCATCATTGATTAAGGTCAAAAAGGATTAAAGATGAAGGGTATGGCGAATGAACATCGACGAAGAAGAAGTATAAAACTGATGGTCATTAAAACTGACGAAGATAAAAACTACAATGGGGATGAGAAACGAAAAGAATAACGATGATGACGATGATGTATCGTACTGAAATGATAGTGACAATTATACGGAAGATGTTAGGAAATCACCTCCATATTTTTGCAGCTACTACCCCCCAAATGGTCAAGCATCGCTATCTTGTGAATCTGGAATACGTCAGAGAAGAAACAAAGCACAAACATGATAAGGAGATAATATTGAGTAAAACAACACAACTAACATACTATATATACAATCATAACTACCTCTTTCTCATTTGCGTTTGAATTTTAGCACGTTTCTTAACTTGTTCTAACCTTTTCATTGATTTCATACGCAGATCTTGCGGCAGCAAAACATTGCCCCGTTGTGAATTTTGGGATTGTCCATTGTTTCCGTTGCCTGCTAGCAGGGCACTTGACATAAAGCCTGAAGTAGACGCCTATGTATAAAGGAAGACATGTGTATATAAAATTGTACAACAACGTACCCTAAATCTGCATTAAAACATAAATATTTGGGATTCAGTTAAATGCAGACAAGACAGGGTGCTTAAACAACATGAACCAACCTAAGTTCAGAGCTCAGATGGCCCTCTCAGATTAGGAATCAAAGGCAATTTGCCTCCTGTCCTCCTCTCGGCGTTCATGTATATTAGCAGTATTAATATGTAACATGCAGTCGTGTAAATGCAATTTCCTCAGTGTAGATATAGATCCTAAAACTACCCAAGGTATCGTGGCTGCATTTCGCAAATTGCAAGTTTCATTCATGTATAGAAACCAATCTATAATCCAGAATTTCTTTCACTTAATGCGCGTTCCATGAGCATTGTCACAAAGGCGCATCAAGCAAGCTGGGGCGTGTCGAAGTAAGAGGGTGTGAGGCTGGGAAAACTCCACTTTTCACAGAACCGTCGGCAATCTTTTGGCTTTGTCGGTAAAAGTTGCCATAACGATCGTGGCTTGTCGGTAATTAGAGCGCCAACTAGCAGCCTCAGATGACTGGGCTACCGTGTACAAAGAATATAAAATGAAATTAAATTAAATTAAATGAGCCGGTGAATCTCATTTGCTACACTCCCCCCCACTCAAGTACCCTTCGGCACACCATTGCTAACGATCTAGGAATAATTAATTTGCTCCTGAGTTGTACATTTAGCAGTGAAAAATGATCTTCGAACTCGACAAAGTAAACATAGCTATACTGCATCTCCGAATATCTTCCCAGATTTATTCACTTCCTTATAAATAGCAAAGCAAATTTCAACCTCGCAAGACATCACATCTTAATCTATTCAGAGTAGGAACCAATGAAAACCTAGGACGTGAATTGAAAACAGATGACCAACCAATCACAAACTGCTGAAAGTACCTGGAATCCCCTAGCACACAAAGCGGGCAGAACAATGGTACAGATGGTACAGTAGTCTCAATTTGATGCCATAATTAAGCCTAGAGATATTAAGCCGATCTCCTCCCCAATTCCAACTAGATGCTATACCTCCATGTGTGCTTGCACCATGATATACGTTGATGTAAGCCACAAACAGAGCTATTCTGCATAGTGCAGTGGAGAGAGAAACAATAAGCATTCTACAGAAAATACACCTTAACCTATAACCCAGTTTCCCAAATTTTTCATCCTGTCCCCCTTTCTGAAATGCAATGAAAGAGATTCCGCCATCATAAAAGTAAACTCAAACTGTTTTCGACACCAGTTGACGGATTCAGAAATGGTGTGGTTATACATATCACCTATTCTACAGGTACAGCATATAGAGAGGAAAACCCAAGCAATCAAAAAACGACCGAGAAGGAGTTCGGTTAACTATACCACTTTGGTTAGGATATACCATAAGAATACCGAATACCACAAAAATACCCTATTTTGCTACTAATGACGGGAATCCCATAAAAGTTAAATCTTCCTCCAGGGGGGTTCCCTATCAGTTGGGGGCGACCTTCATGTACAACAATATCTATAAACAAACTATACAAATACCATTCATAAAGCTAAAATCTCTCTTCACCGCGTGACGTTGAATAGTAGATGTATTACCAAAACTTTTGGATTTCAACAATGAAGACAAAGACAACCCAGTTAGATGGAAATTCCTGCTGATGATTTTCCATGCTCTGACCCTAAGGCAGGGCTCATTTTTTCACCACCTAGTAAATCATTCGGTCTAGCCAGGTCATCCCTGTATCACCTGAAAGAAGGCCGGCAAAGTAAAGATTTCCCATGCATTGACCCTAAGGTAGAACTAATTTTATAATTTTTCTCCACCCAGTAAATCATACATTAAAGCTTGGTAATCCTAGTACTTCCAGAAAGAAAGCAGGGAAGGCAACAGACAAAAATACACGAACTTACTTTGGAAGAATCTACGCTTGCAGGCCTTCTAAACGGCTGAATAGATGGCTTGACTTGAAACGGGTTTGCTATCGGCTTCGCAACGGCAGGCTCTTGTATAGTTGATGACGTAGTTGATGTGCTTGACTTCTGAGCAGCTTGCTGAAACGATGATAATATTCAAGTCTGAAGCGAATGTTTGTGCGATTGTGGGCTGTAAACAGTTAACGATCACAATGATAATCACTAATTCAGGCTGGCTAGCATGTCGCATACAGCTAAACAAGATCAATACATACGACAAAACTTACGCATTATTAAAGAACCCGTAAATGTAGAACCAGCTACGACAGTTGACCCGCAAGAAAATTAACGTTAAATATTAGAAGTTGTAGAATTGGAGGAATGATACCAAGAAGAGTTTAAGTCAGGGTGCTATCTTCGAAAATCACAAGGAGGCTGTTACTATGGCTATTTTTATGGGCCATACCAATCGCCATAATCAATATTATATTTAAACAGCGCAAAAATAAATACGTAGGAATTTATGTAAAAGTTCAACTTGATGATGTAAATATGCATAGAGATGTAACCAAGGGTTCGCTTATAATACGACCTTAGGAATTTTACAACACTAGCATGTGCTCATTGGAACCCCCCCCCCCCCATCCAACAACTCTCTTCACTTCACAAAGGGGGCTGATTTACTCCTTAATAAGGATAAATTTATCAACAGTAGTTATTTACCAAAATCCCTTTTACAGAGAGAGAGAAAGGGGCCTATAATCTGTAATCTAACGAACGACAAAGTTTGCATATAAAACACAATAGCAGCACTCTTTCATAAAATTGATCATAAAATTCATGATATTTCCTGCTGACGTACCAAATGTTATTGATTTTATTACAAAACGGTAGATGAGTGGAATGGATAGCAAATTTGAATGGAAACGGCAAGGTATGTTAAAAATCGTATGATTTGGTGAAAAAATTACTTTGTTCACCGAATGCTTCCATAGCAGTTAGCCAGAGAGGTGAGAGGTTTAGAAAGCACTACAAGTAATGGGATCTAGCCTGCAACGTAATGACAGTGACTGAAGAGAACCCTGTATTGCAGCAGAAGCCAAAATGTGAGAGAAATATCTTACCAAAGTTGACATAGAGCAAAAAGCGTACGAAGATCTGTCGAATGAAACCATGAAGGAAAGGATAAAAAAGCCACTGACGGAAATGAACTTAAAATGCGTACTTTTGCAAAGATTTCATGCAACAAATGGTTTATTTACTTCAGTTCGTCGCGACGGAGATTCCATTATTCTTACGTGGTTTCACACAAAATTGGCACTGAATCCAAGAAATCAACATAAATTAACATATATGGTTGCACAAAAACGCATTTGATTGCATCGTTATTCGAGACACTATACTGTCTAATTAAGGCCTTCTGCATTTAAACTATCTCATGTGGCAATGCCTGTTAGAAAATTCTTATACATCGACTACATTAGGTCTCTTTTTATACTCGTGCTCTTGTCGTCATGCGTTTAGCTTCGATTTAGATAAGACATGATTTTAGGTTTCAGAATACTACTTCGCACATGGCCGCGCAGTGGCGGCGCGAAGCAAGTGTACATTTTAACTGTACCACCATACTGCATCTAGCAAGCATATATAGTATATATATATATATATATATATATATATTTGTAACTGTACAACCAAACTAAAATATCCTTAACCACCGAGATGGAAGCACGTCAGGAGGCAGGTGTATCTGTTCATTGTGGTGCCTCTTGCTTGTTAACACCTCCAAAGTGGTGCTTAGTAAATTTTACTTGAGAAGGCCAGTTTTTGAAAATATGAATACGCAAAAGTAGGGAGCAGAAGTGTGACCGTGATAGAAATTGGCAAAGGGTGAAAGGGTTTAAGTGGGGTTGCTAAGAAGAACGTTTAAAGTTGGAACCAAACAAGGAAACTTTGTCATAAAACATATCAAACTTCATTCGTGTTTCATAAATGTTTCCTGATTTGGTCTTATGACTGAAGCAGCTTCAAGTTTGTGCAACAAATGCCACACAGATAACTTTTTCCTAGTTAGGCCTATCATATGAGTAATAAAATCTGGTTGTATTCTCTGCGTCATCAATCCAAAAATAAGCGAAAAGTGTCAGAACTAGCCACTGGCAGGTGAAAATCTCCAAAAATCCCTTTCATCCGACATCAATAAACAGACATAAAAAACCACTAGGAAAGTTGTCGGCTAAGTGTTGCATCCAACAAATACTGCGACTGGTTTGCAAGGATGGTTTATTAAATTGATCCAGACTAAAAGATTTTTAATCTGTCCTCTTTTATCGAATAGGCCCCTACCTTCAAAAACTTCTAGTTATGCACCTGGGGACGTTACCCAATCTCCCACTATTGGATAAAAACAATATTTTATTCATATTCACGCCAACAGCTAAATAATCATACGGGAGAGAAGAAAAGGGAACAGAAGAGAGAGGGGGAAAGGAATGGGTAAAAGAAATCGCGGAAGCAAAAGAAGATTTGCAGATAATGTGAAAAGCACAAAGATCATCTTCATCTACAAAGCAAGAATGAAAGAGAGCTCCAACTTATAGAGCAATCAGTTACTCACTCATCTTATCAGTTACCCATTTCGCCCCAACAGATCCTACAAAATATTATAGTGTTATATGTGTTTTCGTTTGTAGTTTACAGTGCTCTAAATTGACTTGTGCATGAAATAGATCGAAAAATTTGAAATGAATATAATACACAGGAAGCTTACAATTTCTTTCTTAACTTTTCGCGAACATTGGCTGCAATATAAAACGAATCTAGGATCATGGACGTCTTTATTTGTCATCGGTGGCTTATGACATCTCTGATGATAACAATTATGGCACTCGTGGCACTCGACGAGACAGTTATCGGCGCTGTCAGTTTCATGGCTGTAACATGAAGTAAAACATTGTTTAATACAACAAGCAATTTCCTAAGTAGAATGATAAGCTGCCTGGGTACTCCGCAAGGACTAGGTTTGATGCTAGAATTTTCCAACTGGGTATCTATGGTCATTTTTAGGGCGCGGAATCTTGGGCTATGACAATAAAGAGCAGCTTATCCCATGCATCTATAATAGTAATGGAGATACCAGGTTGTCCTAGCGAGATGTTGGCTAGATATTGAAAGATCTCTATATCATACTGCTTTCATCTGCCTGTTAAACTCTGTACCAACAGTTTTGACTCCAGTACTATTGCCATCAAATTGATAAGAATTTAAGTACGATACTTCCCTTGGGAAAGTGAAAAGAAAATATGTATTTCATATATCGTATTTCCTCCAAGATTCACCGAAAATATGCTGGATTGATAGTAGGTTGAGAATATTTAGTGAACACCACAAAAATAAGTTGATTTCCATTGTAGATACAGTCCATCATGATAGATCACTTGCTGAACATTATAGAGCAGGAAACTGACGAAATTTTTACAACTTTATTAGAAAAGCTGGAAAACTATCAAGGTTCTTGTCGTATTTATCTGTATCTCTTTACAGAGAACAACTCAAAACAAGCAGACTGAGAAACATGCTGAGAAAGTTCATGCAAGATAAAAAGTCACGGTCTATTGTCAAGGATATAAGGTACTAATGTGTATTTTTTGTCTACACAGGGACACGAATCAAAAAACCAGACGCACAATCATTATAACATGAGGGGAAATGCAATTGCCTACTATGGGTATCTAAAGCCAAAACAACCATACAAAATATGCTTCTTTCCTTTGTACTCTGAGATGATCTATAAATATTTTAATATTTTATGTACATAATGCTATTCGCAATGTCTATGAGATAAATCTTAAAAATATTCGCAAGGATTTTACGTTGTACACGGATGTGTTTACTTCTATTTTAACTTGTCTTTACTTTCAATTTCAAAAACGGCCCTTACTGATAACAGTGCTTGTAGTACTGACAAGATTTACCCTGTATAAATATTTCTCTAGTTATCATTACATTTTTGCATAATTCACAATAACTGTCAAAGCATGGTACAGGTCTAGATCAAACTTATATAAAATTCAAACCTTTGGCAAACACAGCACATAGGCCCATCCAGATCCTCAAAAGGCTGCTCTATGAGAACTTCATCACTTCCTTCTTCTTCAGAATATGATTGTGTAGTATCATCTTCATGCTTTGGTTTCTTTGGGACTGGCTCTAATAACGAGCTAGAGCTCAACTCTTCAATCATTGCTTCACCAAACTCTATGGCACGATCAGACATGAGTTCAACCACCAAACTTACAAAAGTGAGAAAGTAAATACCAAGAAACAAAGGAAGAAAGATGAAGAAATTAAGTGAGATAAAGAGAAATTGCAGATGATGAAGATCATCTCAATACAGTACCTATCATCAGTTCTAAATTCTTATAATTATTGGTGACTCCAATCTATCTAGTTTCCTTGTCTGAATCTTATCTACAGAAGGCAGAAAGTAGTAGAAGTAGAAATTTTCAGCAACAAAATAACAAACTCCTGCCTAAAAATCTGAGTTAAGATTCTTTATAAAAACATACACTTAATATCTTAAATAAAATATTCTCAAGCTACTTTTCAAATTTTCCTTAAAAGCATAAATTTAATGATGGACAGAGATTGTGTGAGAAGTACAACAATCAATTTTCATGCTTTTACTAAGCCACAAAACCATGGAAGTTGATAAAACTAGAATACTTTATACTTTTTATTTATAACAGAGTCCTCCAACTTGTCTTGTTTCACAACTAGCATCATTAAACTTGATCTTATCTCTCTATCAAATTAGCCTTTCTCTTTCTTCCCTTGTTGAGGAATTGTTATAAACCTCAGGGTTTTTTCCTTACATTACATTCTAAAACAATGACAATAATGATATCAACAAAGCAACAACAAAGATGACATCATCAAAATAACAACAACAGCAACAATATACTAAATTAAACCACTCTACTGACTTGTGCTGGTTAGCTCCTCAATGCTCTCAACCACAATGGTATCTAACTGTTCATCTCTGATATTATCACTAAAAGACCCACTGCCCATTTCTTCAACAGTCTCAACAACTTCTATAGACCCTGGTTTTGACTCTGCCTGTTGTGAGATTGTTGTACTAGTGGCTGGTACACTAAAAACTGGTGACATTGAACGATCAGTAGGGTGGGCTGTCTTTTCAACATTTTTTGGACTAATTCTATCAGCAATAACCTCCTTTTTCTCCACCTAGAAAAAAAGGTAGGAAGGCTAGATACAGAAACAAATGACACAAAAACATGTGAGAAAGATTACTTGCATAGCCTAGCTTCAATCAAATTTTTACCAAACTGCACACCCATGACATCTTGCATGCATGCTGGCCTATATACCATATGTTTCTAAATACCCACTTATACTTATATTTATACTATAGTTCTTGTGTAGTCTTTAAGCCTGTAGCATGCTCTGGAGACACCATGGGTAAAATGAAGGGCTGCTGTTAAATTCACCACCTAACACTTAGCTAGATGCTTCAGTAAAGTTAAAATGTAGCTTTGTACAGATGATGCATAGATGAAGCAAATAAGGTGTTATAATTGTATAAGTATAAGTGTGTTGTCTGTGTCTGTGTCTGTGTCTGTGTCTGTGTCTGTGTCTGTGTCTGTGTCTGTGTCTGTGTCTACATCTGCATATGTGTGTGTGTGTGTGTGTGTGTGTGTGTGTGTGTGTGTGTGTGTGTGTGTGTGTGTGTGTGTGTGTGTGTGTGTGTGTGTGTGTGTGTGTGTGTGTGTGTGTGTGTGTGTGTGTGTGTGTGTGTGTGTGTGAAAAATACACAACATCTTCCAGTCTGGCCAGACAGTAGAGTTTGGTCTTTTTGATGAGATGTATGCAAAAGCAAAATGCCAGGTGTGCAAGTGTGCAATTTAAATGTGCATTTGGCTTTTTGGCTTACAAAGTAAATCAAGTTTGGATACTTTCTGTGTTTTCTAGGCAAACTTTTTCAAAATTCCCTGACTTTTTCCCATTTTCCCAGCAGTTTTCCATGGACCAGATATATTACTTAGCATATCTACAGACAAAGAAGGAAAAAGAAACGAAAGGGATGTGGAATTAACTCCCTTACTTTTCCAGGCTTTCCAGATTTTCCGGACTCCTGAGAACCCTGAGTTTATCACTTTATGCTAAGGAATAAAACTGCAAAACAAATTCTACATTACTTTCATTATGAAAGTACATAAATTTTACTATGAAATCAAATTATGCTCTCAAAACACACCCTGGCACGCTTTTCAACATCTTGCGACACCCATTTCAGGGTGTGCAGCACTATTTGCGAATAAAAATGTGAAATGTGTGAAAAGTTGGGTTTCTACTCTTTTTGATTTCTATTTAATTTACATAGGACATACATCGATACCAGTATGACATTTTGAAGTGTTGGTTCCTGCATAAATATTTTTATTGCCATTATTTTCATTTTCATTATTACGTTCTCTTAAATGTTTATGCCATGAGCAAAATATAAATAGCAAAGAGAACAGACAGAGTACCTATACTCACTTTTTCACGTCTTGTTTCGCCAGTTATCTTTTCCCTATAATCCTGTACTAACTCCTTTAGCTGCCGTGCAGAGTCAGGGTGCCTAGAATTCAACAAATTAATTGCCTTCAAGAAGAGAGGATCCAATTCTACCGCCATTTTATCATCAAGGTCTACTGACCTCGCTTCCACGCGTACAGCCTCGCTGGCCCTTCTGATGATTACTTCGATTGCTTGCTTCCGTATCATTGATTACTTGCTGATTTTTCGAGTTCTCAGCAGTTATCAGGCTCAGGTGCAAAAAGGGTAACGGCAAATGTGTTGACCTCGGAACCTACTGCTTCGCTCACATTACTCCTTTTTCATTTTGATCCGTTTTTGCTCCCCAAAACAAGCGGCTTTTCTCTTCTCTTCACGCTACCCCTATCAATTGGTGTTCTCATTTGTCCTCCAAACCGCATCTGTTTAACGGCTTCTTTCTATTGGCGCTGTTGGTGGCAATTCCCCTTGTGTTTTTAGTGATCACACTGCAGAGTCGCGCTTTTGTTTAGTTCCGTTCTTATCATCGTTTTCGTTTAGCTCCATTTTTGGGGCTGTCTAGTGTAAACGCAACGTCAACAACGGAGCTAGACAGTTTATTTTTGTCCAGAAACGGAATACAATGTGAACGGGCCTGAAGTGTTTAGAGCGGCTTGAGGGATTGCTCACCCAAGACACCCCCCCCCCATGCATCAATATGTCGGAATTGTCAGAATGAAGCAACTGCTTTTCAACAGCAATTTGAGAGAATATATACCGATTGTTGTCGAGGTGAATTATCTTGCAGCAACGTCAGCGCACCTGAATATTATGGTTACACATTTTCTTATGCGGATATAGTCTGTAAGAATACCAAGGCTCAAAGTTTTAAGAATGATTTAAGAGTAGTCATGGAATCAAAAGCAAAACTTTCAAGAACATTAAGGCTCAGCAAAAAATTATGTATTCTTGCAAAAAAGTGTGTATGCATGAAAGAATCAACGCTACATATTTCCATAACTCCCTTCCCTACCCTATCAGCTTTCTACACATTACAAATGCCATTGGGTATACGGGGATTTTGTCCCTGTCAGAGAAAACCCCCTTGCCCTTCTCATCCCACATTTTTAGCTTAGCCTTAGGATAGGCACCTAAACGCCTTGAAACTTCGGGAAAGGTACCAGTCTTCTCTTAAGATTTCCATAATAGACATGACCCAACTGACCTCATTCTCCATTCACAGCTCAAAAGCAGCATCCACACTCACGTCAACAATCGCAACACATACACAACACGTAATTATCGTATATAATTCTCCAAATACTGACTGTGCATCTGGAAAACCCCCAAACGAAGTTCTAAATACAGCAAGCCATCAACCTACTTCCCCTCCCTTTCTCTCTCATAAAACCAGTGTATAAAATAATCAACAGCAGCAACAACACAATACTGAATTTGAAAGGAGGAAGAAGGCTGTAATCGAAGAGGTAGGCACATGGGTAGACCAGAGTAAAGATGGGAAGGAAGACGTGAGAAAGTAACAGCTAATAGTCAGGGTTGATTCCTAAGAGGGATCAGGAGGTGGAGCCCCTTGCTAAATTTGGCCATATTTTGCATTGATCTTGCCTTCTCCTTCTAAAGATTCCCCATTGTCTGTGAAAAGTTAAAAAACCATTGCTTTCAAAAATCCTAATGCACAGGGTACATCACTTATTTCCCCTATTTCTAGCACCTCTTCAAGTTTTAGGTAATTCTGTTTTCCGCTACTGAATCATTCATCAAAATAAGTGCAGATAACTGCTAATAACTTCATTAAGGCTGCATTAAGCAACACACTGCTATGTCGCCCTATCTAGAGCCTCCTTACCAAAACTATCTGAAATCACCACTACTGATATGGAATAGAAAGCATAGCCGCCAAATGTTTGAGAGCCCTGTCGGGTTTATTTTCTCCCAACCTAATTGACCAATCAGCAAGCAAAATGGGCCTATCCTTAGCATATGTTGTCATAATCCTGCATGATGATTGGTCAATTAGGTTGGGAGAAAATAGGCTTCACATAGAGGAGGGATAACAACAGTGCAAAAGAAAACACGGAACTTAAAAAGAAGTCACAAACGAATTGCTAGACGTATTCTGCACAAAACAACCGAAGTATGGCTACCTTCACCTTATGCTAAAATAATGCACTGTCATCTTTACTTCAAAATGGTGCAATGCAATGCACAGATATTATTTTGCTGTATAAACAGTCATGAGTCTTAAACAGTCTGTATAGATCTCTCTTCTTAGATTTATCAAAGCTAAACTGAGGGTGAGTCTACACTATGACCAGACAAGATGAAAACGGTATAAAATGATACGGTTTTGATTCTCCTTCCACAATTATATGTGTTGGCAACAAGCAGGAAGTGAAAACAACTGTTAAAAATTGAAAAATGGACACAAAACGTTAAGTGCAAATTCTGGAAAACCGTATAATTCTATACCCAAATGAAAAGGGTGTCAGATACCAAAGGGGTATGACAGGGTTTTGTTGACGTGTAACTTACAAAAAATGTGCAATTCTAAAAGGCTCCTTGTGCAATTCTAGAGAGAGATCTGTGCAACTTACCTTAAATATCTATTAAGTATGGCAAGAAAACATGCATGATTTCAGTACCCAGTCGTCAAGTGTAAGTTGTCTATGCTTATGAGAATCAAGGCTATTCCTCAATATGGTAGCCGCGAGAAAAATGTGCTGTTCTAAATTTTCCTTAAAAAACTCTGATTTATGATACAAACAATACGAGAACCTCACGGACTATCCGTGTGTGAAGATAAGTTCCTACTCTACGAATACGAAACGTAAATATGACAGGAATCTCAGCGCATAAAAGAAAATGCGTTCAAAGAAGAAAATTTAACCCTTCATTTGAAAAACATATTGGCTATATGAAGTCAATTGTGTCCACAAACACAGGGAAATAGAGTTATTTTCTTATCTCTCTAAGATGTGTTATCACCCGTGAAATGTAATCAACCAACAATTATATACGTAATTTGCGGAATGATAGCTGGGGGGCACAGCACAAGATAAATTAAAGGGATCTAAACTGAAAGGGCACGTCAACACGTCTATTGGCCAGACAGTCAACAACCAGGTATTTAACTTTAATCTAAAATGCATGGAACATGTGAATTAAGTATGACCATTTAAACATATACAATCGGGTATCTGCCAATTAGAGCACTACCACCCAAAATCCGTCCCAACGAGCTTATACAGGTCTTGATTATACCGCCTATAGAAGTTGCTCATCGCCTTTCGAGTCTTTTCAGTGATGTTCGGGTGTTTACGCCCTTTATTCGGCCCCAGGCAAATGGTACCTTTCACTGTCGGTACGTTGAGGCCTGGCCTATTTATCAAGCAATAGAATCGCTTCAATGGATGGAATACAAAATCATTTCTATTGATAATCACGTCAATATCAAGAAATCTTTGTACTTTCACAAGCTCCGCACCAGGGTCCCGTATCAAGTTATCGCCGTTTACGATATGGATTTGGTTCAGTGGGAAGTAGCGCAACCAGTTCTTCAAGTACAGAGAGTACAAGCCAGCCTGCATAAACCTAGCGTTACCATTGAACTTTCCCGTTTTGTTGCTCCAAAGAACCGTCTCGATATTTTCATCCGCAAAATATTGTCTCCTTGCTTTCATGTGCACGTAATCAGAAATTGCTCGCTTTACAGGGTCTCGTAAAATCAATATAATTTTCATATCTGGTGACATCCGGTACACCCTCTCAGGAGTTCGGGTACTTACGAAATATCGTGGACTCTTCTCCAGGGTGATTTCGTCGGAATATGACCGGGGCATTTGTCTACGATACCACGACAAGCCCCTATGATAGTTAGGTTCTTCATCGAAAAAATGCACTTCCTTCTTACATGTTCTGATTTTTGGATGTGCCCCTAGGAAAACAAGCAATGCTTTTGAACCACCCTTCTTGACTCCAATTATGAGTGATGTCGGTAACCTTCGTTTCGAAGTATTTTCCAGTGAACCTGTATTCAAATGACGATTGTTGTGGCGCTCCACCGAGCATCTCAGACACAGTTCATCACAAACGCACCTCGGCCTGGTGCTACCTGCCTCCAAAACGATCCTCTGAAGATAAAAGCAAGTGAAGAAGATCACTAAAGCCGAGCACGTCGCCACCCATGTGATTATATTGGAAAGATGTGCTACTCCTGCCATCAAGAGTCTTCCTTCACGTTGGTAGACAGCAAACTGTGCTGGCTAAGATTGTTGACATCCCAAAACTCCCTTCGTCTGCCTGTGAGTCTGTCTGATGATACGTAACAGCATTTTGATGACTTCATCGTAAACAATGCACGTGACTGTTCTTTTCTCGTGCAACACATTTCAGATACTCTTTGTTCGCCAATCATTTATCACGGGCTGTTTATCAAGAGGATTTTCGTATTTCTTTGATCGCATCACGACTCTCAATCAGGGGGTTCCCCTTTCTGATCGCTACCTGTCTACACTTTCAGAATAAATTCCTTTGCAGAAATGATGCAAAAACATTGTACATTGGCTAGTGACAGAAGATATATTGAAGGCATTATGCCGCAAGTATTGATGTGACGTCTGCCATCTACACTTCAAACAAGGAAAATTAATGCCTGTCAATGAATGAACTACCTGTAATAGGGGTGCCCTGAGGCAGTCGTCATAGGGAGGGGGAGGACAAATATGCAATCATCCAATCGATTCCCAGATATTGTGCTGTGAAGGTGCAAACATGCAATCATCCAATCGATTTCCAAACATGGTGCTCCAAAGGTACAATGGTACAAACATGCACTCATCAAATCAATTCCCAAACATGAGACTGGGAAGGTGCAAACAGGCAATCATCCAATCGATCTCCGAGCATGGTGCTCCACAGGTACAAACATGCACTCATCTAATCAATCCCCACAAATGATGGTGCAAGGGTGCGAACATGTAATCATCCAATCAATCCCCAAACATGGTGCTGCTAAGGTGCAAACATGCAATCATCCAATTGATCAACAAAAATGGCGTTAAGAAGGTAGTGTTTGTCGTGTAAGTGAACTGAATTCTTTCATTTTTGCACTATGCCGTAGATAAAACAAATGATCAAGATGATAACATACTATGGATATTTGGGAATATTATTATCCTCCAGAACGTATGGACTAAGGAAGTTTAGACATTATCACTACAAGGTTGGAAAGCAATGAGACCAGTGAACTTATTGATTGCACGACTCCAGGGCTTAGCACCTGAGGCTGCTTTTACGATTTTTGACAAAAGAATACTATCAATACTGTGCTATGGGGCAGAAATTTGGGGATATGAGTGGAGAGAATTAATTGAAAAGGTCCATGCTGCTTTTTGTAGATTTGTTTTGGGTGTAGGTAAATGCTCTGTTCCAAGTGCTGTTACTCTCCAGTCTGGAATAGAAGGGGGGTGGCAATAAGCGGGGGGGGGGGTTGGAAAAAAATCCCAGAGTAAATAAGCGGGGGGGGGTTGCAATAAGCGGGGGGGTGGAAAAAGCTCCAAGGTGAATGTCTATGGGGTGGGCTGTTATAAAGGGATATGGATGAGAAGACCAATATATGCATTGGATCAAAAACTTTAACTTTCTGAAACAAAATTTATTACACTTATTACATATTTCTAGCATGCTAAAAGTGTGTCTGTCATCGTCGTTCATAATGTCATCATCATTAGCACAACTGTCGGCTGCGTTTTCAGTGCTTCTTGCAGCAATTACGTATTTCACGCTAGCATTTTTTCAGCGCAACAAACATTCACAACGAGTTACTTTCGCCGGACAATTCTGGGTCTGGTTGGGAAAATTTCCTCTTGGCTCAAAATTAATAAGCGGGGGGGGTTGCAATAAGACTGTCCTGGTGTGCATTTTTGGAAAAATATATGGTCGGGGGGGGGACGTCTATTCCGGACTTGAGAGTACGTAGCCTAGGCGAGCAGACAGGGAGAGACGTACGTAGTGCAAAGGAAGGATGAAATTCATGAAAACTAACTAGACAAAATGTTCCTTATAACCGCTAAATTTCGCATAGTAGCATCTACAAATCCCATGCAACTAAAAGACTGAAGATGCAAGTGCCTGAAAGATGTAGGTACTGCTTTACGAAACAAAGCGGTTTCTAAGAAAGTGTTTCAGTCTGATTATGCCGGGCTACCTTCGTACTATACTTAAGGTATCTGGGAGTACTAATTTCTGCAAACTTGCAAAACTTGGCATACTATCGTTTCCATCCGAGATCTCGGGAAAAATAAGCATTCTAAACCGAATGGGACGTGCCCGGCCTAATCTCCCTATGGAGCAAGTGCAGCGCTATATTCTTTACAAGCGGTATCTCTGTTTTCAATGATTACGGTACATCTCGATTATACATTTCAAAATACTTCTTACCAACTTTTTAACGATTTTACCATGTGTAGTAGAATCAACTATCTAGCAATCTTACTCAGAACGTGTTCTTGATCAAGTCCTCTTCATGTGGAAATAGAAAGAAACTCTGTGAAGATTCATCTTACGATGTCGAGTAAAAGTGAAAAAGTTCGGATCTACTTGATATCACATTGCAAGATGCAACCATAAAACTAGTGTAGAAAAATATCAAAGGTGATCAGATCGTAAATTGGAAGGAGCAGTCAAGGGCTATCAAATGGAATTTGAAAGGTGGCCTGCCATTTTTGACGAAATTCATTTCACAGAGTGAACCTAGACAGGCTAATAAACCCTGTTTGAAAGTTTTCTTGAATACATGACAATACTGTATTATATGCAGAAAATTACCAAAAATAAAAGTAGCTGAAGTGCATCGAGCGCAGTGACAGATTGAAGGAAATACAAAGTTCAACGCAGAATGAACGTGTCACTGTCTTTTCACAACGGATCCAGTTTCTGCCTTAACGGGAGATGCGAGTATTAAATAACCTCACGTGAAAATTCTGCTGAGAATCTAACAAACAGCAAATAGTATTTTTTCAATATACAAAAGCATGTTTACTTATCTGCAATAATGCCAAAGAATGAAATACCAAGCTTCAAATCATATGACAAACAAAGCCTTCCTCTTATTTTAGAATAGAATATCAGAACAAACATCCAACATAGAAGAATTACCTCTTGAATCATGATCACCAAAATGACAACTTTCTACGTGAGCAGTAATTCTGTGGCAAAGTTAGAGTACGTTCACACTGAAAACATCTCATTATTTTTGGGTATATTTCAACAGAAAAGTATTCTGGATAAAATATTATAAAATGATGAAATAAAAAGTAAACCTTTTCCCAACATCACCAGTCAATAGGCAACCATCGCAAAAAGCAGATTGCCTCAGTTTTAAATGGAATATTACTTTTACTAATATCTAACAACTAGAGTTCATCTGTCATATGACTGTCAGCTTCACTTAATTTGCTTTATACCAGGAATAAATATCAAGCATGAAAGAAAGGATCTATAAATTGACAGAAAGATTCTAAAAACGCAACTTGCCAGATCCAATTGGGTTTCTCGTATAGAAACAGAGAAAGTGACTCTCAATATCGAAATACAAAAATTGATTTGTATGAAAAAGTCAAATTTGAAAGGAAAGAGAAATAATGTCCTTTAACTTTATTACCAAAAGAATACACACTAAACACATCGATACACTCTTGAAAATTGCAAATTGGGAACGAACGTCTGGCTTTCAATTGACCCTAGGGTATCTGCAATGCTTTCTAACAGTTGCCATTCTCCACCCTCCCGGTACCGCGGGCAATAACGTTTTGTAATGGAAATAAATTCTTAAGTCTGGCTTCCATATAGCCGTGACGTGCCGCGACGTGCCAGTACTACTTTGCCTTTGCTGTTAGTACCGGCAGCCGCCCGAAAAGCGTTTCAATACAACATTCCATTTCGTCATCAGCCTACGTCGTTAGCCTCGTACAGCTCCTTCACCCCTGGCCGATGACTCATAGAATTATCATCAAATTTCAACTTCCCCTACAAGTAAGTATCATTTAATTTTTAATTTTATGGTAGCGGCTACTTGTACTATGCCGGTATCATGCCGTAATGTTAGAGAAAGTTGAGACTATTCAACTTCTCTAAGTCATTCTGGCACCTGAATTAACATCACTGAGGCTGTGAAATGTGGCTTCCATCTAGATCTAGATGACTACGGCATGCCTGTACCAACGGTACAGCAGCCGTCAGCCGTTAGATATACCATTAAGCTCCCGTTAAGCTATCGCACTTGACGGGAAAAAGTTGAAAATTTCAGCATTGAGGTACGTCAAGTACCTCCCAGCGGTACCGCAAGAAAGGGTCTCCATTAAAGCTTAATTGCTTGTGATGCCTGGGGATGGACAATAGAATCCACAATGGCACAACCCCGTGCATCCTACGGCACCTTAACGCTATATGGGAACTAGTCAAAAGGATTCAAAAATTCTTGACAATACTTCTGACGTATTGAGACCAAAGATGGGATCAAACTAGCAACAGACGCATTGCTACTGAATTGGTTTATGTACACGGTAAACTATCTAATCAACCATACAGGAAGTATGATTAAATGATAAAAAAATATCTGCTACAGCTACATATATAGAAAACTATTACGAAGAGAACAAAGAAGAGGGCACTGATCAAATATTCCACAGCGACTATTAATCAGGTCTTCCAAAAAACGACGGGAAGATACCTGTCTTTGAAAAATGTCACTTTTCCTATGACAGGCATCAACCAAACGCAATCAGATAACAGTTCTACAAAGCTGTTCCTCTGGGGAACGAATTTCGGCCAATTAAATCACATCGCCGGTGCTAGGAGTATAAAAATCCGCGAGGGATTCAATTCTTACCAGTTAGCTTCTCAATGAGTTCATTTAATGGAGCGAGTTCGCGTTTGTCAATCAGATTGAATTCCTGAACGAAGAAGATGAAATGCTTAAATGACGTATTCAAATGGGCCTCTTCGCCAAGGTTAACGACTTGTCCGAAATGCTGGTGATAGATGTGCGCATATACTCTAAACAGCCGCTTTAGAATAGTCTTTGCAATCGTAAGGAAGTTCTTGGGAAATGGAACCCCTACAAGAAAATTCGATAACGTACTATATTAAATGTAATTCGACATCCCATCTCCCCAAACGTCTTGAAACACAGAAATTACTTTTTGACTTAGTTGAGCAGCAGCACCCCCTCCCCCTCCCGCTCCTCCCTCCCCTGAAAACAATGTCGATTTACTCAGGTTTTACATGGAGGACATTTCACTTCATAATATTTACACAGGACACGAACATTTAATTTACTCTGGTTTACAATGCATCCTGTTTCTGAATAAATACAAAAAAGTTAAAACATGACAATAAAATATGAGTTTCCACAGAATACAAAATTTATCTACAAAATTTATCTACAAAATTTATAATGTGGAAAGCAAAATAACTTAAAACTGAAAAGGGGTAAATGTCAGAGAGATACACAGTAGCTCACGAAGCTTGCTACAATTTTTTGCACACTTTTACTGTAGGGGATTGTCTTATATGCGATCTCAGATGATTCCCCACTCGTGTCTTTTCTCCATAGCAGAAACACTTTTGACAATAATCAGATTTACACAAACTCTCTAGCTCGACATTGCGGTAAAAGGGAAGTGGAGCCGCTGTATCACTGTCATATACAATCCCATAGTCAAAAGACATTCCAAGGACGCTTGGCAGTGACTGTCTATACATTAACGGAATAAATGCTTTGGCAAATTGGATGGGCACATTAAATGGCGTCCGCAGCAACAATACACTTCTGGGACCAAAGCAATGAGAAAGCAGTGTGCAGTACATCGATAAAAGCCATGAAACAACTATCTCACCGATTTTTGATGGGAAGAGAGTCTCGTCATCAAGCTGCTCTTGAACCCAGGTCATCAAATAATCAATGTATTTCGGAGCAGAACACTTAATTGGCTTCTTCACGTTCGTTCCGTCAGCCCAAAGATATTCAAACCTGCAATATATAAATCATCCATACTAACAGTTGAGCCGACAAAACTTTCTTCTGCGAAAGGGGGGGGGGCGGGGGAGAAGTCAAGCAAAAATGCTTCTAGCTCAAACTTAGTCTATGAAAGATAGAATCCCACTTCGATACGCCTTCAAAGCTGGGGATTAGCTCCTTCGGAAATATCGTCTAAATGCAAGACCGCCTGGGTGGCAGACAGAAAAGCTTGACAGCAATGCTGCACGCAACTCTAGTGGTAAGTTAATTTTGGTTGACAGTCGGTGAGTAAAGAATACTCACCCATTAGGATGGAGTGTGCAAGGACGACAAACTTCGTTACTTACTTTAATATATGTTCATCTATTTAATAACCTACTTGCTCACTTTCTTACTTAGAAATAAGAACAAAAAATCACCAGAAAATTACAGACTGCATCGGTCTCAAGCACGGTCAAAAGTTTGATTTCCTGCAGACAGTTTCATTCCCACTTTTCACTTGATCATCGCCAAACAAGGTAGCTGCTTCATTCTAGACAACTGCAATCTCGTGAAGCAATCTGCCATAGACTTTGAGAAAATTGATTGAGCCATAAATTTCAACAAGCAAGGGGTGCTTGCTTCGAGGGGTATTAGTTACTGGGTTCACTAAGAGGAACAGTTACATCTAAAAAGGTATGCGAGGGAGACACTATATGCCCCTTTGAAGGAGTAAGCATTAGTAAGAATCTAGTGTTGATTACAATAATTTGGAAACTTGCCATTCTAGCCCCTCCGTCAACTGCAGGGCTGGCAATATCATCAAAAAACTGGTCTGTTAAGTTGACCAATCATCAAGAAATTTATGGAGTTCGCTTCAGCTGATTGGATGTGCATTAACCCTTCAGTTACATGATATTAAAACTATTTCATAGCAAGCAAAGTTCCTGCTACGGTACTATTTACTATCTGTCCTTGTAAAAGTTGGCAGTCACATAGAAACTAGAAATAAGGTTTGAGGCAGTCACTTGCTGCTTTCCAGGGGCATTTGACCAGTGACCATCCCCTTATTTCGAGCCCTGAAACATGGAAAGCAAGTATTGAAAATGAGACTGAAAATGTTGAGAAGTATTACTAGAAATGCTTACTTTGGACCGGCAGACATCACAGGACATGATTCAGCTGTGCAATACTCTGTGATTGTTCCATAAAGCATGTTGATTTGATTGAAGAAGTCAACAGCTGTGATAAAAGATAAATGAGAGAATGAATGACAGTGCATTTCAAAAAAGATCAACATGCTTTAAAACTGAAGCATAAAGCTGCTTTTACTTATGCTACTAGGATAAGGTGCAATTATTTAACTGCAAGGTATGCATGGTGGCTTAAAACACACCAAGAGTCAGGCATTGAAAATATACCTATTACTGAAGCAGTCAGATAATGTAGGTTTTTGGTAATAAAATTGCAGCATTTGAAAAAAGGACATAGACCAAATACTCCAATGATTCTTTACATGTAACCAACTTTAACATCAGTGCAGTTGTACAATATAAACCAGTCTTCTCTATGAAGCACAAAAATCATATATATATACAATTTCACATGCCATTCAATGGAGATGGAGTGTGAAATAATCAACATTTGAATGCCATAATTTAAGGTATTGCAAATGGAACAATGTTTCCATCAGGAAACATTGAATATCTGTTTCCCTTCTGCTTAATTCCTTCTTCCTAATTCAACAAATGCTTGTCAATGCAAGGTAATTTAAATGTAAATTACACAGGATACATGGGACAAAATTTTCAAGAGGCCCCCAAGTTTTATGCTTCATGGTTCATAGCATGGGGTAATGTTCCTGAAAGTTGAAATCTGCATGAACTCATTAAAAATAGGATATGCTGAATTATATGAAAAATAACTTTCAAACATTTGTGGAAGCTGTTTGCCAGAAGTCTACGCAGGGTCACATCTACACAGGTTTCAGAAGGCAATATTTGTTATTTAGCACAAAATGTGTGCTGGAAGCAATCAAGTCTTCAACAGTCTATAATTCTTCCAAAAATGATATCTACACATTACACACCATTCTGCATTCAACAGCATTTATGGTATATGATGTATCACATGAACTATTTTCCTTACACAGAAGGTTGATAAACCCAATAATTGCAGATTGGCAGAATACACCTAACACACAAATCTGTTACCAGTGAATATGAAATTTTTTATGAGGCATACTATGTCACATTTAAAATCATAAAGAAATGTAATTATGATATGAGAACTTATAGAAAATTACATACAATTGACTGCAACCCATTCATTTAGGTCTTCTCCTTCTGGGAGCATCACTGCAAGCCTCAGATTTCCTGACCCAAGTGTTGCCTCAGCATGCTTTAACAAGTCATACTGGTGAGTCCCCTCAGGGATACTTTTTCTTGGCTTGAAGGTCTTTGTTGATTTACCACCGCTAAAAAGGCACACAAGATTTTAAAACTATAGATTTTTCAATCTTGTAATATTCTCTAATCTTCCATCACATTTTCCAAAAGATAATTAAATATAAGTGGCAGAAATTCCACACTTTGCTGTATCACTATCTTGCATCGACTGAGCAGCAAATGATTCATATCAGCTCAAGACGTAATCACAGCCTCTTTCACTTTTGAAGAAACCCTCTGTAACTTTTTGGCTTATCTGTAAAAGTTGGTATAATGATGATGGCCTGTCAGTATTTGTAGTGCCTTGTTGGTAATTAAGGGACCGTGTTCAAACATGGTGGTAAATTCCTTTGCTACACCCCCACATTCAAAATTCATGTGACCTGCTACTGAATAGACTGTGCTTTAGTATTTAATGTTAAATAACATCCCTGGGGGATATAATAATGCTACCAATAAAGCAAAACTGAGAAAGATTCAGTAGAGAGGGGGGCATGGTAAGATTTTTTCATAGAAAAAGACAAGTTGCAATCAGCTCATCAACAAATATCTGGACTCAAACTCAAAACCTGCCCCTACATGCTAGTAACTATGGCACACTCAAAACCTGTGCCCTCAACCCTGACTGGATATGTGAAATGACTTCCTATCAGTGGTACCAGCAAGAAGCCTTAGAATCAAAGTACATCCAACATGATGTGGGATGTATAAGTGAACTTAACATATTTTGTTCATGCATTGCCAATCAATTAAAAAAACTTTCTCCTGATCTTGAAAGGAATGTCAAAAAATGTTGCAATAGAACTGTCAACATTTCCTGCTAATGCACATTGCAAAAACCAAACAAGAGGGCCACTGATTGATTGACAATAGTTAATCTCTTTGAAATAGACACATTCATGACAACTTCAATCAGCATTAAGAAATCAACACTCATGCATAACTCCGCCATCAAATGAAAAGAAGCAGTTAACTCAAGATATGGTATGACATAGCATCTACAGTCCTTGCAATGACTGTGGTAGGTTGTACATGCTTTGAAAAAAGCAAGTTTTTACACTACAGTAAAATCCTGATAAATTGAACCCCAAATAGCTTGAATATTCGGCAAGTTGAACCAATGCTGCATTCCCTTGCATAACACTTTTATATAAAAATAAGCTCAAACCCCTGATATCTAGAACTATTTCCCCCTTGAAGGTTCAAGTTATATAGAATTTACTGTATAGTTCCCCAATTCTATGCTTTCAGGTATTTGAGATAAATCATGTACTTGTTGACACTATCACCAGTAGGTTCATTTGTGTTCACCTTATAATGAGGATACTGTATACATCTCTGTATTTCATATGAGTTAGTTAGATAAAAAACAAAACAAAAACAGAAATTTTTCCATACTGATTAATTCTAAGCATCAAAAAGGTGATCCTAATAGTACAACAGCACACCCTACCTTTGCAGGTGCCAGCTCCATGGCCAACTGACAAAGGCCAGGGTAAACACAACTCCCAAGGGCTCCCAAGCCCTTCATGGCCCAAAGGGACTCCTCACAAGCTTTCAATGAATAAGATGTTTTCACTATTTGAGGTAAAAAGTGAACTAATGAGCCAATGTGCTCCAATAAACATACTAACTACTGTTCCTTTTCTTTTCAAATGATAGTGACTTTTGTCCTTTACTTTTGTTTATGTTTAAGAAGACATTCAAGCATGAAGGGATCCTTGGGCAACTACCAAGGACCCTGATCTATTTAATTACACACATGTGCCAAACCATATTTTTCCTGACAAGACTAATTCTAAGAGTAATGAATCCCAGGGGGGTACTCACTACTTCTCTATACGGGGGTTTCTATGTCAGCAATTTGTAGTTGACCCCCAAATATTAAGTCATAGTTTAGAGGAACCCCAAATATTGAATCTCAAATCACACATTTGTGGTATTAAAACTTAATAATTTGCTTTTCTTTTATAACTTTGTTGTCAATTCTAAGACCCCAAATATTGAATATTTCTTATGCTGTAATTCCCAAACCCCAAATTTTGACCTTTTTAAAGCTGTTCTTCACAGACCCCAAATATGATTGTTTTTGTAAAAATCCCAGACCCCAAATATTGACATGGACCCCCCTTTATAGAGAAGTAGGTTAGTCAATTTGCCATGCTTGCTTTCTCACTGCTGATAAAATAGGCTCCAGACGGCACCAGGCCTGTTGGCAGTGCTATATATACCTCAAAATTGTGACTTGTCTAATTCTACTTAAGGCCACCAATAGCAGACGAATTCATCACTATTTGTGTAAATTGATAAGCACAAAAATTTTTCAACTCCTGCATAACAATACATTCAAAAATAAATTATCCTTCGCCAAAAATCGTGCTTGACACAACAGAGATGATAGGCCTAGTAATGCTGTGATATGTACTGGAATAAACAAATGAAATAGCAATTCAAACCAGCACTCTCGTAGGGAGGAATCTACTCAAACGTAGCTTAAGAGTCTTTTCTACAAATATATGGCCCAAAAACGTAATGGGAAAGTATTCGATTGCAGCTCAAACGATCAAATTCTACCCTTCAACTTGGCGATACTCTATGCGTGGCAGGGAAACAGAGCGTTTTCCAAAACTGTAAGGGAAAGGCACGAAAGACAATGGAACAACACATCGTATATTCCTTTCACCATTATCTCAATTGTGTGTATTACAAATATTATGGCAGCAAAAAGCTAGAAAAGCACAAATAACTTACAACAAAAAGCTCATTTTCCCTGCTAATTAAATCTCCTCTGTAGCTGGAATCTTCCAAGCTCAACCAATATATTTCTCGCAATCTACTGCTTTCTCAGCAGACCAACTCGCACTTCCTTTAAATAGTAATCGTTGCTTTGGCATAAACCTATGTGTAAAGTCTTTTCCACCTTCCTACTTCATAACATCGTGCAAAGCTAAGGTATTAGCATAAATGTTGACACAATCGACTTCTTCTCCCTTAGGCCTAGGTCGTCAAGATTCAAGATACTGTTCTGTCCAATCAGGAAGGGTGAGAGGATATTACGAACAACGAATAATCCTAATTTTGTGTATTATTCTACTAATCGTGTTTCGTCCCTTACAACAAAAAGGTCAATGCCTGCAATGACTAACACCACCGCTTCCTTCTTCAATTGGAGCTGAGAAAAGTAAGAGAGCTGAAGCCTGGAAATAGCCATCGAAACAACGGAGGAGCCTACGCGCGGTAGGACGGTAGGACGCAGACAGAAGGTAAAAGTGCTCGGATTGGCCCCGCTAGAAAAGTCCCCCCCCCCTAGAATAAGTCCCCATCACAAAAGGATGGTGGAGACCTTGATATAGAACGGATGCTTAAAGTTAGAATGGAATGTAATACTATAGAGAGAAAGATTTCTGCCAATGAGCCTTTCATGAAGCATGTGCCAAGCAATTTTAGAAGCCCCCTCGAATAAGTCCTCCCCTCGAAAAAGCCCCCACCCAAATAGCATTAAAAATAAATAAGCTTCCAGGGGGCTAATAATTCGAGGCTTTACGGTATGTATGAATTTTTTGCTCCTGAAATACATTGAAACACACATCACGAAAGAAGACAATTTGTGATAAGTTAGAGTGGCTATGACAGCTATCGTGTTGGAAACTGAAAACTTGTTTAGCTTCTACTACGGTATAACGCAGAAGTAGAACTATGGTTCTACTAGCCACACACCAGACCAAAACATAAAAATTTATATGACAGAATACATTTTCTGCAAATATCACGTCTAATCACTTTCAAATAATCTGACTAGCATTCGTTAGCTCAGGTTATGTTTACACAAGAAAGCAATAATAATTTACACTAGTTGCTAATGTTCTGCAAAACATGACCCTGTTAAAATACCAGGAATGTCGATTAAATTTCCATTCTTTTATCATAATGTCTCCTATTGTTGTATCTTTCTGATATTGCTTCATTGCTGGCAGTGTTTCAGGCTTAAATGGATATGTTTCAAGATTTGTTAATGTTAACATTCAGTTAAGACCAGAAAAATAAGCTAAGTAGCGATGAAGTAGCGAAAATATAAGCAATGGAATACAGTTAGTTTCGGGTTTCGTAGACCTAGCTATTTTTGGACAACTTTTATCAAAAGTTAATATTTTTCTCGGTGTAGAAAGACAAGGTTCAGTTTGATGGATGAAAGAGCATACTATTCTGTTTGAAGAGCTGGACAATGAGCCGCAATATTTTTTTATTTGCTTTTCTTATACAATAAAATGCGCATATTATAGCAGCTGGTCAAAGGTATATGCAAAAGTGCATTGAAAAGAATCGAGATTTAGGCCGTCTTGCTAGCTCTCTTGTTGATTTTCATTCTGGAACCATTACATAAAGAAAATGGGTTTTTATGAAGACACTTCTTCTTTTCTAGAATTTAAAGGCTTTTTGAGAAAAACTAGAAATTACACATCAGTGCCAAGGAGTTTCATTACGCTTAGAAGGAATGCAGCTTGACGGACATTCCCTGAAAGGGATACCAACACCATACAATTTGATACCAGCATGGATGCGAGGCTACAGATATGCGCAGAGCAGTCATACTATAGTAAACCTGGTTGAGGCCGTCAGTGAAAGGGAAGACCGTCTGTGGAAAATTATTGTGAAATACATCATTCCGGATCAGAATGGAAGATGAGACACTGCGAAAGACTGTCCGTCAAAACTTACAGAAATGGCTAGAAAAACTTAGATGCGGTGGAGATGTGGAGCAGAAAATGGCTTACAAGAGGAAGTTAATCACAAAATTGAAAAGTGCCCCAGTTGCAATCAACACAGAAGATGCCAATGAACAGCATTACGAAGTACCCACTGAATTCTTTTTGGAATGCCTCGGGAAACGAATGAAATACAGTAGTTGCTTTTGGCCGGACAATGCGAAAACATTGGAGCAAGCAGAGGATTTCAGCTTGGAGTTAATTTGCAACAGGGCACAACTTCAAGATGGCCATAAGGTTCTAGATCTCGGATGTGGTTGGGGCGTCACATCTCTCTGGGTATTAGAAAAATATCCAAACTGTCAAGTTGTGTCAGTCTCAAATTCTAGGACGCAGAAAATATTTATTGAAAGTCAAGCTAGAAAGCTGGGGTTTATTGATCGCATCAAGTGCATCACTGCAGATGCCAATCAACTGGATACTGATGAGAGATTTGACCGTATTATCTCCATAGAAATGTTTGAGCACATGAAGAACTACAAGGTTTTAATGAAGTGTGTAGCATCATGGCTGAAACCAGATGGTCTTTTGTTTACTCAAATTCTGTGCCATAAGGAGTTTGCATATGAGTTCAATGCAAACAAGGGATCTGACACAGAATGGATGGCCAAACAATTTTTCTCAGGTGGGACAATGCCATCCTCTGATCTTTTCCTATACTTCCAGGATGATGTAGCCATACTGAACCATTGGAATGTTAATGGTAAGCACTATAGCAAAACATTGGAAGCCTGGCTCAACAGGCTAGACCAGAATAAGAAGAGAGCAATGCAGGTTTTAGAAACAACTTATGGTAAAGTTGCAGCACCCCAACATATGTTCAACTGGAGACTGTTTTTCATGTACTGCTCTGAAGTATTTGGCTTTGATGGTGGCAATGAGTGGATAGTTGCACACCACCTATTTCAGAAGAGACCTAAAGCATCTCTGTAGCAAAGTCCTATATTTAATAGTATTTAGGCTTGAATATGTATTTCCACTATCAGATATATGTCATTTTTGAGGTGATTTTGTGCTAGTAGGTAGATAAATGTTCAAATCTTGTGTAGGTAGTAAATGTGTGATGGCCTAACTGACTGGAAATGCACATGTAATAAAGGAATAGTCCTCTTTTTATGTTAAAATTATGTTGTTTCAAATATCAACAACCGAGATGGGAAGACATCAGAGTGTCTTTTCTCCTTCCAAGCTACTGTGTTTGTATGTATTTTCTAATTCAGTATGAAGTTTTAAATATAACAGGCTCTATAATTCTAACAGATTTTTGAATTTCTCCCTGTCTACAAATTTCTACCTAAGTTCATGACATCTCAAAGTCTACCTATGTTTGAGACATTTCTAATACAGGATATTTCAAGTCCACAACTTTCCAAAACCCAACATGTAAAGCAGAGACTAGCACCAGGCCAGAAAGCTGCCAGGAAGTTATGCCTCATTCCAAATGGAGCTATGCAACTTGAGCACTTTGTAGCATTTCTGCAAAGTTACTAGGAGGCATGTACTTTCCTGTGAAAAAACACTCTAGCTCACAAATCAAGTGAGTCTGTATTTGTGACCCCCTTTCTAGCCATGGCTGTCTCAAGATACTTAAGGAGGGGACTTGGTCAAATTGGTTTGCTGAATGAAGTGAAAATTACAAATAAGCATGCAAACCCAAAAAAGTTTGCCTACAGATGTAATATTTCAATTCAATTCACCCAACTAAAGCACTATTCCTGGGAGGTGACCACACTCCCAATATAGGTACATCCTTTTTCTAGACCCTTGTCCCTTGGAAATCCTATTGATCTCAGAATAAATATTTAGCTATAACTAAGGAGCAGTCCAATCCCCGTTACTTCGGAATGTGGGAGAGGGCATCCTCTAGGGACGTCTACGCTGGGGGGGGGGCAGGGGGACTTAACTATTTCAGTGCAAAGATGTTTATGATGCGCCCTCAATAGGAACCTTGCCCCCCTGCCCTCGCTTCGGGCAGGCGTCCCTGGCATCCTCTTTACATAGGAGTAGCAAGATAGTCTCTCTTTACAACTCGATCTGTTCTGCATCAACACACCTTAATTAAAGAAGGTGCAAATAGTAAAAATGATAATGAATCTGACAACATAATGTAACACTGCAAGCGTTTTTAACAATCTGCATACCAGCTAATATTTTCTTGCTTTCGAACTTTTCAAAACAAACATTGTACACTAAAAACGCCGACTTCGTGGCTTCAAGAATGACGTATGGAGTTTTGTCACTTTTAGCAAATATCTTTCAGTCATATTACAGTCTAGTCCGAGCCATCGTCTTTAAATTGCAGCACCTGTTGCTAAGCTAAAAGGCTACGTATATATGACTTATATATACCAACTATATGCTGAATTCAGAGTACTCAAACAGAAAACTTGATGAGAATAAATGAACTTAACACAAATTTCCATCCGTAATGGTGAAGGAATAAATTACAACATAAGCAAACGCCAATGAAACACTCAGAATGCACTTACATTGCAGTTTTGAAAGTTCCGACATTCCTGCTTCAATCGAAAAGAAACTTTTGTATGTAACCTACAGTATTTATAGTCGATGTATGTACAGTCGAATTGACAAATAAAGCAAAAGCAACCAAAATGCATCGTGTCACCGTGTTTATTGATGTACTACAGTACTTCTTCATAACATTGATACTGGGTGCTGCACAAGCCCATAGCCCATCTCCTGTCTCAGCTATGTGTGCCACCTATATAACGTTCATATCATCTGTCATATTCCATTTAAATTATGAGACTTCAGTCACAACACCAAACTCTCAAATGCAATGAAAGAATTAGAGTCTGATCAGTATTCTCCAGTCCATGCGTTCATGCTGAAACATGAACGTGGAGAGGAAAATCCCAAGACAAAAAGATGGAAACAGAGCTTGGCTAGGAGTTATTAAGACTATGAATAACGTGAAAAGTCTGTTGGTACTACAGAACTTCACTATAGCACGAAAAAGCGGAAACATTCTTTTAGCATACTGAAAGCTTTTTTCCTGAAAGCTCTGACGAGTGTCGGACGAAAAAAGCTTTCAATATGCTAAAAGAATGTTTCCGCTTTTTCGTGCTATAGTGAAGCTATGAATAACCTCACAACTATGCACGCAAAGCAACCAATCCTGCATCTTCAGTTGAATTGCTCGCTACAAAAGCAGGGCAATATTGAAAGGCCACAGACAAGCACAGAAAAATCTCTTCAATCTAGTTTTTGACCCAACTACATATCTGAACGGAGCGAAGTCGACCCAGAGCGAATCAGGCTGGCGTCATCCGTTGCAGTTTTCAAAAGGACCCTGGCATCAGTCCTAGTCCTAAGAGTTATTTATTCTTGGACGTCTTTTGACAACATTATCGTACTAAAAGTCACCTACTAGTTCCGTGATTCCAACTGCACACTCGGTGCTATAGATGTGTTGAGTGCTAATACAAGGCACTATAAATACTGTAAGTTTCAAAGGAACCTGCATATGAACCATTTATTACAAGGATTATACACATTTTATGTGAATCTGCCTTCCAAATTCTCGACTACTTGCAGCGATAACAATGATCGAAATTGATAAGTTCCTTAGTGATGAGCATTCTCTTTTGCTATACCTTTCACTTGATATCCAAAGATATGACCTGGACAATCAAAAGCGATTAAATTACTTGGTCAATTCTAAGATCTTTCAAATGAAGACCTAACACAACTTTTACAATATGATAATAAAGAATTTTATGATCGCATTAACAAAATAATCCGTGGAATGACTCTAACTTTCATTAGCAACTCTCGTTAGTAGGTGAATCCCGCTTATTTTGAAAAAAACACGGTATCTTGTTCAACATTAAGCCCTCTCTTGTGCAAGTGTTGGCTGAGCATAACCGCTAAATGTCTAAGAGCTTTGATCACGTCTATTTTCTTTCAGCCTAATTCACCAATCAGCATACAAACGGGCCTATAACCAGCTGTGAAATGCATGTGTGGTCAGAATGCTGCATGATGATTGGTGAATTTGGTCGGGGGAACATAGATTGGAGCTCTCAAACATTTGGCGCCTATGCTTGTTGGCTATATACATCTGTATGGATTTAAATACGCGGTGGTTTACGCAATCACCTCGAGGTATTCATCATCATCTGCTGCCCCCTCGGGCTACAATAATAATCAGCATAGAAAAGGAGTGTATAAGTATATTACATTAGTGCAAAGATCTTATTGGGTTGTATAAAAGTGCCGTTAACTCAGCAACATCTCTGATACTGTGACGTACTATTGATGATTCAAATGTCTCTTAAACAGAACGGGAGATGTAAATCATTTTACTTTCAAGTGACTCTGGAGCTATTGGTCACAGTCTCGATGCCTTCAAGTCATGGAGCTGAAAATCAAGCATAATATACGGTTCCCTGCTCTTCGGGTACATAACAATTCATACCAGAAACACTGTGTTCTTTACATAGACCAACTGAAAACAAACATTGATCAAAACTCTTCAATGGTACTCTCAAATGGAAGATGGAAGTCTTGTACAGAGACAGGATGAACCGGGTCGTAATTGAGCTCCTCACCTCGACCATACACAAAGCAATGTTCCATGAAAATCACTTGCAATCATGTCAGTTGCTCCCTTGAATCAGTTAAGCAAAGTGCCACTTGATGGCAAATATCTGAGCTAATATGCGATGGAAAGAGCAACGTTTCATTATTTGTTGACAAAATCGCTTTGTATGTTTGCTGAGCCTTTCTATTTTGTGAGATTTTCCTTTTGGATTTTCTGTTTAATTTGTGGATGAAGTAGTCAAGCTGTCCTGCAGCAACCTCTTCAAACATGAGAGCTCTTTTTGGCACCTACGAAAAATAATACCTATGATTCATATGTGGCTATAGCATCAGTAAATAAATACTGTGAAGAATAGTCTTGACAGGCAGCAGAAATGAATATTTGTCAAGAACAGGAGAGATGTATAACATAATACGAAACATCTACATAACGCCAAACTGAATTTATGAAGTGAAAAAGTGAGCAAAGAGATCAGGAATCTAGCGATGAAACCAAAGTACTCAAAAAGCATAAATCCATAAATGTAAACAGTATAAAAGCAAAAGATATGCATCTCTGCACTCATTTTACCAATTAGAGAAAATACAAACTATGTCATCACAACAGGAACAAGGAAGTTTACAGAAAGCCATCTGCAAAGCTCTAAATCCCATGAAAGCTTGATTTATTACAGCAAATGTCAATGTAAAGAAGACACAATTGACGTAAACCAAATACAAGGAAAGCTACAAAACCTTGCAAAATTGGGACTCATCGATGTACCTAGATGATTTCACAAGGGAGAGGGTGTCCGGAAACAGTGGCCAACTATTTCATTGTTGACCAACTTTATTTTCCAGAACACAAGGAAACAATAATGACAGTTGCTAGCAACACCAAGGCATGACAGCAAAAATATACGAGGCAAAAGGATGAAAACACTGACATTACCTTTGGTAGTTCTTCCGAATCAATCTCTACTCCTTCGAGGTTTATGATGTAATGTTTATCATCACTTTTTTGAAGCTTCAAAAACTTTCCAAACTCGATTAATATGTTCAACTATGAAAGGAAAACCAGGAAGTAATCAATAACCTATAGGACACTACACTGATGTGTCACAATAAGCAAATTATGGTATTTTTTCTACCCCATTCGTCGTATATCATGTGCACTGATAGGTGCCAGTATGTGACACACTGAAATCTTCAAAACATTCTGAAATATTCGGTCTTATTCAGTGAGCTTTCTCTAAATTAGTACCATTCTGCAACTCATAAAATCGCCCGCATTCTCCAAAATTTATGACCTTAGTCCGTTCCTACCATATGCTTACAAATTGGTTTAGTTGCTTTTACTAAAAAACAAAAGACAAGTACTAATGGGCGGTAGATGCTTCTGCAATTTAACGCAATAATCTCACATATTCTATTTAGATTCGGCTGCTGCAAATTTTCCCAATATATTTATTACGACAAAGAATAAAAGTGCCACACTCACCAGAGTTCTCTCACTGGCATTTTCAACTAGGTCGGATACATCAATATCTTTCATTGGATATCGGTATTTATCGATCTTCTGAACATCTTCTTCAGCTACAACAGATACCAATTTAACTTTATTAATTAATAGAGAGCGCATACTTTAGGCCGTTTAATTCTTGCGTCAGCTAAATTTAGCGAAAAAAATAGTCCAGATTTAGCACAAGTTTGATTTAGCAAATAGCAGCTTAGACAAAATTAATTTGAACGCAATTTCAATTTAGCGAAAATATACCCTTTCGCTAAAATCGCTAAAATAACGCAAAAATTAAACGACCTAAGGTATGTTGCCGCAGAACAGACTGCGCAAATAAACTTCAAAATTGAAATTTACCCCTAAAATCCGACTATAATCAGAATAAGGTCAGTTTCATATAGCTCTAGACATGCAACATAATGACCTTAAAATTCTTCCGAAACAGCATGACTCAATAAGTGATCTAGCATTATCCACCATTTCTTACAATCATTGGACTGTAGCTAGAACCACATGTCATTCCTTCATATTACCATTAACAAACAAGACAACAACTTGCTACATGAAAAAAGCGTGTACATTTTTGGCATTGACAGTTCGGATCTCTCAATTGCAAAGTATGCTATCAAGGAACAGATTTCGACTCTATACGCGTACCAAAGCAAAACAAAATCACAACTTCAACTTGATCCATCATTGGAACAAACTCGCTATCGAGAATGTATTCCTTAATCGTATCCCACACAACATCGTTTCTACCACTTGAGGTATCTACAGTCAATAGGCGGCCAGATGACTTGAAATACTCCACAAAGTCGCGGACAGATTCCTCATATTTTTGAAATCTCTTGTATGTCCGACTTGTATCTACTTCGTCACTTGGCCCAGTCTTCTGGCCACTCTCTTTCGGCTGTGCCTTAACACTGGCATGAGATTTGTGCGTCTTGCTTATCAGATGCTCTTTCTTCACGTGTAAATTAATTGCAAATGATATTGGAACCTGTAAAATAAACATTCATATATTAAATGTTCATGCAGTATGTACCAATACTGTTCAACGCAACAGACAGCTTTGCGTCGAAGAATATTGCGCGATAAATATCTCAAAATGTATGCTAGCGATTCAAACTTTAGGAGTCAAATCAAGGTTGTCTGCAATTTTCGTTTTTGAATGAGCTGCTGGTGAGTGACCAAGGAATATGCAACTGATATTCCTTACTAACAAATCGAAATTGATCCATATCCTGTAATGATAACACAAGTTGATTGAAAATAAAACAAAGCAAAGTAGTAGCTTCTCCTAGCAGCAGAGAAGCTTCCATACCACAATCGTCATATCTACCACAACACATTACAACACAGTAAAACATATGACAACACAATAAAGCATAAGGCAACATTATAATACAACTTGAATAAAATGCAAAACACATGACCCGATAACTAATCGGTATATAATTTTGCGGACCACTAACAGAACGAGTTCAAAAGATACTATTACGGAGATAATTTCTGGCAATAACCTCCAATTCAAACTTCCTCATGTCTTCCTCGCAGTCTCTGATCAGTGAATTTTTCTTGGAGAGGAACTTCATATTCGGCATAACATCAATCAGAATAGGCTGCTCCGAACTCTGCTGAATTTCTCTCTCAATGATGGAAAGAACCCAATGCAGGGTCACATCAAATGAGTTCTCTTTGATCAGTTTTCGAAGATCGGATGTCGTTGTGCCTGGCAAAAAAACGGCGATTATTTCGACACTTTAAAGGATAGAAATGCGCTTTTGCCTCCAAAACACAAATGACTTCATACATTCAGTTGCATGATAGTATGTATGGCTTGAGATAACGAAAGGCACGGCAATTCTCTACAAACACCTGGATGTTTTAAATAAATCTGCTTAAAATTATCCTGTAATCCTAAACAACCTCTCAAATTCGAAAACCTAAAGCTATCAAACCATATGTGCCGCTTACAATGGCATTTTCTTTACGGTTCATCTTTATGGTAAGCTCCAAATGTACAATGTAGATGCTTGGAGAAGGTATTCAGCCTCCTTCTATGTCCTACCAAAAAGGTTTATTCAGAACTTGTCAACTAGCTACTGTCTTACAATTACATTCTTCATGTAAAACAAATCGTTCACTCATATCAAAATATATTCTTTAGTACATAGTTTTCCTTGAAAAACCCTACACCTGCGTAGTCTCCTTGCACAACGTATAAGCTACTACATAGCTTAAAATCGAGTAACCGTGCTTTATGAACCCAGTTGAATAACAACAGATGAATAATAGCTAGAAAGTTTCTTACCCTCGGCATTCAATTGTTTTGCCACATTGCGGAGAATACAGAGCTCTGCACTTATGAATTTAAAATTGAAGGTCTTCACTAGCTGATGAACGATACTGCCCTTTCCACAACCTGGGCCACCTGACAAGGAAAAAAGGCAAACATAATGTATTACACTGGACAGAAAAAACTGTGACTACGCAGACTAAATTTTACAAGAACTCTCGCTCGGAGTGTCACAGACATGGCATTGAGATGGGGAACTGAGGATCTTACTGCTTCTCTCAGCAATACTGTACATGTATTGGGACCCACAGACATTGTACTTTTCAACAGATTCAGACCAATCATATTCGGTCTTAATCGGTTCAACTCGCTCCATTACGGTTCCAGTGAGTTCAATACGACTCAAGCTGAGTAAATTCAGTTCAAATCTGTCTAATTCGGTTCAAAATGGTCCTCTATGGATAAGCAATTATAAGAAATATGTTTGGCAAACTGAGTGACTGGAACCAAATATGGCCTGTTCATGAAAATTGTCACGTGGCTGTAATCATCTCCATCAGCCAACCAAGATTTGATCCTTATGCTATAAAAAGGGACCCATAAAAATCATGTAACAAAACCAAGTGTTACAGGAGGTTCAGTTTCACAACCTTTTGGCAATGAAAGGTGAGTCCCTAGCACATTTGAAAGCAGTTAGACAATCTGTAGAAGACAGGTCTCTATAAAGAGAGTTCTCATAGAATCTGTGGAGGATAAAATACTCAGTAATCCCACCAGATCATGATCATATTTTATATATACATACTATGACTAAATTTTACAGCAGATAATATTTTTCAACACATTGAGTGCCATGACATACAAATCCAAATAATGATTTGTTTTAAAAAGGGTATAGCTTCTGGCATCTTTTGGTTTAAAAGTTTCTCATAATTGTAGTGGACCTTCCCTCAGAGTCATTACATTGACCTACCACTTGTCAAAACTAAGACTGCAAGTTTCCTGATGAAAAGAATTACCATTCACACAGGGGTGATTTCTAAAGATTTTAACAAGGGGGGTTCTCTACATACAATGTCAAAAGGGGCAGTGCTTGCTACAACCATGCCCAATCTTTCAGAGATATAATGACTACTTAGGCTAAGCAATTTAACAACACATATTGGACTTGTGATGGATAATGCAGAACATTGAAAGGTATCAATGCAGCCTATCTTTAACACTAGTGGGACCACACCCCAAAATGATGACTGTTTCAACAAGGGTGGCTCCACCCCCTGAGTCACACTAGAAATCACCCCTGTTTCCACAATAGATAATGTTGATCCTATCCAATAGATATTTGTGGCTTTCTCCCCACACCAAACTTTTGGATACAGAATCTTTATTATTTTATACCTAGCATCAACACTAAACAGTCATGTGCAATTTACTGATGCAACTTGTAAACCATAGATATCACAGCTGACGTTGGCTAAAATATCTTAGGAATATCTCTAAGAAATAACTACAAAAGTTAAAATATATGAGTACAATATGATACCCTAGATCAGCAAATTCTTTATGATGATTCTTTACACAACATTACCAAATAAATCATCAAAACAATAAATTGGCATAAAATTACTATGATAAGGAAATTACTGCAAATATCAAGCATGCACATAGAAACTAGGTCAAATAAAACACTCTGCTTCTAAAAGCACGATTTACCATGTAAGGTAGCCCACAAAAAGCTCAAAGTGGATAGGAACTGGAATTCAGCTAATCCCAAGAGCAACATTTACTAAGAAAAGTCTATCTCTTGTGGTAAGGATGATAACACAAGCTTTCATCTAAACAGTTAGATACCTTGGTGTTCTTATAGCAAAATCACAATGAAGATTATGGTAGCAAAAATGGATCAACAATATGGTAAACCATAGGTATTACAATATGTAAAATATTCCATTTTTGATACATTTTTTATTAATATGTTCCTGCATCTGGTGCAAATGCAGCAACGAGTCCGGCATGGGCTGTGGTAATACCCAGGAAGGCTGTACATTAGCTAGAAAGGGTAACATTCTTTGAGATATTGACTAATTTGTGATTAAGTAAAAATCATATTAAATGAGAACTTCAAACTCACCAAATATGAATATAGCCCTCAGAGCATCATTACTCATGTTCTGCACAATGCCATGTCCAATTGAAATTGATGCTTTTGGCTTAATTACAATTGTGTTCTTTCTATTGATGTCTACATCTGTGACATCATCTTGACTCCGGCTGGCACTGCAACCCATCTTTCAATACCTGCTTCTGGCAAAAAGGTACTTGAAAACAACATAAAGTCGATTTGAACAAGATTAAGCTTCCAACATTATTACCAACTTTGGCATCAATGAAAAGATTGCTATTGTATCCACCCTTGTCCAGTCAAAGATGCAGAACATAACTAAGACATGCATCTCTCCCTCTCACTGTGCATTCATCCGATCCAAAAATAATTAAAATTAAAGCACAATGCAATCTGGCGTAGAAAAGACTGTTGTGTCTGCTACTTTCATGAGATTACAAAAACCGACTTTTCAGAGCTTAAATTGGTCATAATTAAGACCTGCCTGATCTATTCATGAAAAACATTAACATTCAGATAGGCTATCTTCAATGTCATCTCGAGTACTTTACTAGGCTTAAAAAGTCCAGTTACAAAGAAAACGTGGCAAATACGTGTCTGTTGAAGCGAATGCAAGATGTTACTGATAAGAAATTCCTTCAGTTATTCTGCCAAATGTTCTTTCAGATACAGAAAAGTCGTCAGGTCAGACAGGCCCAACAGGTGTATTTTCAATCCTTCACAATGCGCATAAAATCTTTAGATTTAATGACGCCTGTTATACAAATAAATAACATAACATAAGCAGGTTGCTTGTATATATTTACCCTGAAAGTTACGGCTTGCCAACTTTCTTAGCTTACATTTCATTGATCATGGGTTGGATTCCCCAGTCAGCCCATGGAGAATGGTGGAGTAAATAGCCAGGAAAACAGCGCCACGATGCTTTCGACACAGCAGACGAAACTTAAATACTATATCTAGCGGAGGGCAAAATAGATAACACCCCCTTTGTATGTACGGCAACCTTCACAGCCAATTGCCAACTGCTTCCTTCAACTCTTCTCTCGCTCGGTGGCTCTCTCGTCACTTGCAAGGTGAATGAGAATGACTTTCTTCCTAACCAAGGCGTCCCTACTGTATTTTCAGTCTTCAGCTGCCAACCAACCTATTGCAAATTATTGCAGGTTTGATTCTAGCATTTGAAGACGGCCCACAATAATTGTGGCATTGTAATGAAGCGGCAACGATAAAAGCATGAAAGCACACCGCCTGATTGCATTGTTTGTGTAGTTGCAGTTGTTTGCACACACATTCGCTCTTTGCTGCTGCTGTGCCCAGAAGTTGCTATGACAATAGACAACTGAAAAAAGCTTTGAATTTACCACTTTGAATTTACCATATGAGACTGGTATTTAGAACAGAGATTTTTTATTAATATTCTCACTAAAATCTACCAGCAAAATAGAAACAGATATCTCCCTAGATTGTAAACATATTAGGAGAAATAGGAAGTAATTATCCACGTACAGACTCATGCCTCACAAGATCAATAATGAATCTTCGTGTTCACAAACCACCGTTTAAAAATAGTGATCTTGACCACTAATACGTAGTGGTCTTGAAAACTAAATTAGTGACTCTGAAAATTGACAATTAGTTTTTTTTTAAGACACAGTGGGTACTGCAATTGCAAGATTTTTTGCAAAATAAGCAAGAAGATCGATGTGGTCCTAGATCATTTCCCTTCGGTTTCGTCTGTAAATCCTATGCCTGTACTCCAATAAATAGTAGTGGCCTTGTATACAACCCTAATTTTAGGCCCTATCCCAAGCCATTCCAGTTCAGTTTCAGGTAAACAATATTCCGGCACTCAATAAGGAAAGGGGCCCATGCTTTTGTTTTTCAAATTCTTCTGTGTAAACATCTTCTTCTTCCCAAGTATCAAACACGAAAGCTAACAACTTGTCTGCTGTTCAAACTATCATATCACATTTCTTCAATGAATCCTTAAATATACATCAAGTGCTACTCTCAAACATTAACCGGCAGTATACTGTACACCTAAAGTTACACATTGACTAAGTAACAGAGTGCAGTAATTCAGTTAAATGTAAAGTCAAATCTGTTCCCCTTGCTTGGCAGCTAACAGATGCATTATAATTCAAATGCACCAGGATGCTGTATAAATTAACATAAAATAAGCATTGCGTTTGTACATTTTCGATGTGTCAGATGTGTGACATTTACTATCCAATATCAGCATCCAGTAAAGCAGGTTGGACAGACTTTTCTATCATTCGATAGTTATTACGAAAAACAGGAGCAGCTCAATAAAGCTGAACAATAATCGACCTGTAAAACCATCATCCATCCCGGTCAGTTTTCCTGTTCATTTGGGCAAACACCTTGAAGCCATTTAAATTCAAAGTCCTCCTAGGCCAATAGGCAAACGCGTTTTCTATATGATTTCAGTACAAAAACTTTTGTAAGACTTTCTTAGCGAGAACATTCGAGTTTGTGCAACACTGCAGTGTTACGCAGACAGGCACAGGCACTACACACAAATAGCACACTGAAACATAAAGATTTTCATACGATTTCTAAGCAGATTAATCAAACCACAAGGTGAAAATTTTGATTGCAAGAGTCCATAAAAATTCGACACTTGCTTCGCTCTCAGAAATTCAGTAATGAACTCTTGAGATGCGGAATACTGCTTTCTTGTAAATCACTCTTATAAAAAAACGTGAATGGATAGACAAGAAACACACTACCTATAATCTCAACTTCATACTTAATCAATGTCATCCGCAGATCATAGTGAAGCAGAAAAACGCTGTTGTGATGTGGGAAGGGCTGCTTTCCGCTGGTGCAAGATTGCGCAATGAAATTTCCCTCAATCTGAAAAATAACTGCTAATCATGCAAAAGAACCTCCAATTCTCATTACAATTCTCTCTCTAATTCAAGTGCCAGTAATTCGAATATCTTCAGAATTCAAACAAATCCAAAGTCACTAAGTGACTCCTTTAAGAAACTCTTATAATTTTGTTTCTGTAAGTAGTCTCTGTCCGTATTTAACTGTGAGTTTCCAGACCAGATTGTGATATCAACTCCACTGTGGTCAGGTTATTGTAGATTTAGAGTTGCCCCCGATTGTAAATTTTCACAAATTTCGCCATCTATTTCCATTTAATAATACCCCGCTGAATAGAGACTTTTATGGAAATTTAACCCCATTTTATTCATACCCCACCCCAACCGAAGATTTCAAAGTTTCAAAAAGGTTAAGGTGCTACTATACCATTAAAGTGCGAAAATTTTCAATTTTTGAAGATTCATCACTTTAGCCAATTGGACACCGTAGATTTCAAAAATGATGTTTAATTTTCGATATGAAGAATTTTAAATACCATAATTGCTAATTAACTTCGTTACGATCAGTTTGTTTATGTATATATATATATATATATGTATGTATAAGCACATTAATATATTAATATATATATATATATATATATATATATATATATATATATATATATATATATATATATATATATATATATATATATATATATATATATATATATATATATATATATATATATATATATATATATATATATATATATATATATATATATAAATTGAGTCGCATAAATTAGTCTCTCTCGTTTTATTCTAATATCAATATATATATACATATATATATATATATATATATATATATATATATATATATATATATATATATATATATATATATTAATATATACATAAATTTATGTATATACATATATATATATATTTATATATATATATAGACCCTCAAGAAAAAATTCCAACTTTTAAAACGTTTCGGCACAAGCCTTCATCAGTTATCATCAGTTACATATATATATATATATATATATATATATATATATATATATATATATATATATATATATATATATATATATATATATATATATATATATATATATATATATATATATATATATATATATGTATATTGTGCCCCAGGAAGAATCAAACCCATGGAAAAACAAAAATATCATGACCAAGAGTCCCACGCTATATATAGTATATAATATGACCTGAAGAAGGCGTTTGACACGTTTGACCACGATATCCTACTCGAAAAACTCAGCCACTATGGAATTAAGAATACTGAACACAAATGGTTCTCATCCTATTTAGGGAATAGGCGGCAGTGCTGTAGAGTCAATGGAATAACATCTAATTTTGAAAAGCTTTGGCCCTCTCCTATTCCTTCTTTATATTAATGACTTGCCATGCGCATTGAATTGCTCTTAGGATACAATGTATGCGGACAATACTAGTCTTGCATATTCTGCAAAGGATGTCAAAAACATAACCAGTACCATGAACGCTGAATTGGAAATCTTAAGGTATGGCTACACGGTAATAAGTTATCTTTAAATGTAGCCAAAACAAGATCAATGCTCATAGGCACTAGACACACTATAAATGATAAAATTACTGCAGAAACTTTAAGAGCAAATTTTGTGATATCAGGGGAACAAATTAAGCAAAAGCCTTCTGTCAAGTATCTAGGGGTTCATATTGATAATAAGCTTAAATGGAAAAACCATATAAAAGCAGTTGCATCGAAAGTGACTCGGGCTATAGCAATGATTAGACATTCCAAAAATTCCCCCCTAAGCATACCGCTAAAGATACTATATCAGGGGCTTGTGGAACCTCACTTTAGGTTCTACTGCTCTGTTTGGGAAGCATGTGGAGTCACTACCCGCTGTACTCTAGAAAAGTTACAAAACAGAGCCATAAGAATTATAACGGATAGCACGTATGATGCACCTGCTAAACCGATCCTGAGACAATTAAGATTGCCTAGTATAGCTGAAATGATTCGTCAAGAGTCTGCGGGCATGGTTTATAAAGCAATAAATGGCCAAGCGCCTGCCTACCTGTCCAGTCTTTTCAATAGAATATCTGCAGTGACGAACAGAATGCTTCGAAATTCCAATTTAAATCTAAGGCCCCCAAGAATGAAATCATCATTGGCGCATCGTCTTTGTGCCATATTGTCATTGCAGGTCATCTTTTAGCCATGTTATCTTTGTGCTGCATTATCATTATTGCATCATCTTTTTGCTGCATAGCCATTAGTGCATCATCTTTTTGCCACGTCGTCATTGGCGCGTCGTCTTTTGCTGCGTCGTCATTGGTGCGTCGTCTTTTTGCCGCGTCGTCTTGGTGCCGCGTCGTCATTGGCGCGTCGTCTTTGTGGCGCGTCGTAATGAGCGCGTCGTCTTTTTGCCACGTCGACATTGGCGCGTCGTCTTTTTGCTGCGTCGTCATTGGCGCTTCATCTTGGTGCCGCATCGTCATTGGCGCGTCGTCTTGGTGCCACGTCATCATTGGCGCGTCGTCGTTGTGCCGCGTCGACACAAAGACGACGTGGCACAAAGATGACGAATGACGATGCGGCACCAATATATATAACAGTACGAATCAAAGATATACTTTACTTAAGACTTTGCGGGAATACATGTTGCAGATGTCCACATCAAAAATGGGGACGATTATAAAAGGATGTTCAAGGAATCTATTCGTTTAGTTCCAAAAGTTTTTCCTGATTTCAAAATCACGTTCAGCATTTTGGTAGTCCCATTTGTCCTGTTCACCAGGAAACTTTGTTCATTTGCAATGAATCGGATTTCCGAGGTCAAGTTATATAGAGTTTAGATACCCAAGTGTCCGCTTCAATTTATTTCGGTTTATATTTCTCAACAGGCAGTTCGATTTTGTTTGATTTTGCTTTACTGAGCTGTTATTATCTCTCAAGTTATTGCACACTAGACCGTTCATTCTATTTACAAATTGATTGAGGTTCTACTCTTTGATATTTAAGTCTTCCAGATTTAAAGTTGCAAAAAGGCACTTACTCACGTTTGAAAACGGACTTCCGAGCTTGTTTTTCTCTGTTCAACATTTCCATCTACTAAACATGTTTAGTGAATGCAAATTTCACCACAGTATAACTTCCAATATATCATTTTGAAGCTTACATAATGCTGTGTGGGATATAGGCATCTATTTTGTCATAAATGTTGCTGGATTTGAAGAGGAGGCCTTTAATTCTCCCTGTGTGAAACGAAAAAGCACAATTCTGGAAGTAAAATTTCATATAGTCATATAATTTACATTTATTTGAAAGCTAGAAGCTATATCCCATTCCCCAATCACTCCTGATGCTTTTTATCTATCTACAACAACTGAAGGCCATTTCATGGAAAAAATTTGCATGTACTAAAGCATATCACTTTTCTGTCATTGTTTAGATGTTACCATGGAAACGGCTAAAATAAACTGATTTTGCTAGCAAATTTGAAATTAGCATAGTTAAATACCCTTATGTGCCAAGTTTCATTGTTGAATCTTTAAGGATGGTGAATTTAGGTTTTCGAGTGGTGGAACCCCTTAAGTAAATGAAATACAGTGGTTTTGGGAATGCAAATCAATATTAACAAAGAAGCAAATCAAAACAAATCCATAAAAGATAATAATAAGTACAAATACACACTTGTGGAGACGTTGAAAAGTAAGTGGTAAGTAATTGAAATAGATTTGAATTGTTTGGTTTCCTATACTGTTTATTAAAGATTTGCACACCCGCAGCTATTAACAACACCCCATATTACACTGATTAGGGAGAAACCATGCCCACCTCCATTTATTAACCTTCCACCACTTCGTGCTATTTCAACGAAAATGGCAGCTCTCCCTCCTTATTATACCCCTACTATTGGGTTCCCAAGAGTAAACACGCTATGTCTATCTTACAATGTCGAAAAGTCGAAGGCAGAGCAAATCAGATACACGTAGAAACGCTCTCACCATACATACTCGAAGACTTCTCCCCTACCTAGCAGGTCCTGTTCGATTGTACTAAAGTATGTCCATAATGTTAATATTGTTCACAGTGCTAGTTAACCGCCATGGGCTAACGTTGAAATTCTCAAGGTAAACAATAAAACTTCGTTGAATAAAAATTCTACAATTCTTCCATTACTTTTGCAAATTTATTTATATAAATTTATTACATGAACCAAATATGTAATTATTTTACACAGGCAGGATCAATATTAACGACCGGAGCCTCGGGAATCTAACATATTCTCACAGTAAATATAAAAGGCCTACTTCATCAATTTGTTTATATACGTATTACTTTGAGGCCTGCATGGGGCTGCCGAAGTAGGAGTCTGGGGCGGGATACCCCAGTTTTGTAGTCAATTAGAAATGCTATGCCGTGTGAACAAGACTTCAAATTCAAGGATGTGATACTGGGAAGCAGGGGGAATGACCAAAATTTTCGAACTGAAATACTGAAGAGAGAAAATGCCAAAGTTTTAAAGGAAATGGAAAATGTCACAATAAATGTAAAGGGCATGGGAAAACCGCTGAAGTTTTATGGAAAAAGGGAAAGTTAGGTCCTTGTCCCGTCTCCTTGCAAATTATGTTAGCAAATTATTGGTAATTCTCGCTTTTTGATTCATTTTCAGCATTTAGTAAGTAGCAGGCATTTATCCCGTAGTTCTCTACTCTGACCTTTGCATGCTGCTGAAAATATAATGCATGGACAGGCCTGTAGACTTCTGACCCGTATGGGGGGGGGGGGGGTACTGCATCATGCTATGAGGTAGAATAGCTATTTAAAACATCTCGAAATACAATCTCAGCAGTTCCTTTGTCCAATGAAATTGCTCGATAAAGGTTAGAAAAATCTCTGGTTGGCAAAAAGTGGATGGGGGCTGAAGCCTTACAATCTCCCCCCCCCCCAGCAACACCGTGCATGTAATCAGTTATAACCGTACTTTACCACTAGCACAATACTATGACCATAAGTATGTCGTTCAAATCTGTCGCAAAGATTATGCTTCTGGGGGTGGGTGTGAAATAAAATTTTGCTAGTGACATAGTCATGAGATCTAAGTACTGCGTGTGGTTTCGATGCTTTCCTTTACGCTTCTGGCATTGCTGACAGCATGCTAGATACTCTCTATGATATCTGTGAAAATTGCAATATGTACCGAAGGGCTGCATTATTCAGCAAAAGATAATGTATTTCCAGGGACTGGGCGTGAGGCCGTCCACCCTTTGTTACAGGTCTGATGCCGTGACCCAAACCATAAACTATATGTATTATTCTTGAGAAAATACACCAGCTAATAAGCACATAATCTGGGATGAGTCTTAAGTGAAATTAGGACGACAGAAAGCCAAGAAAAAATTAATCAATAAGAAGCTTCCTTTTGCATTAAAACAAGAAGCACCGCTGTATATCAAGTAAGGTAATCAATCCGTGATAAATGTATACAGTGGAATCTCTACAAGACGGACACACCATACAGTGGATACCTCTAAAAGACGGACAGTAAGTCAAGCAACGGAATGTTCTCCTATTCAAGCGTCCTTCACTCTATCAGGCCGACACTCCTTAAAGCGGACACTATAACTTGGAACGGATGGTGTCCGCTTTAGAGAGATTCTACTGTACTCACTACATTAGAATTTGCTGAACCTGCGAGAAAAAGAATTAACTTTTGTTTCGGGAGTCTCATATAGTGAGTACCGATGGCAATACTTCCTGACTACCTCGTCTGATGATTTATCCAGAGCATTCCCATTTAACTTGGATAATTTTCCAGTTCGTGTTGCAGTCGACCGCTGCCTCGCTTTTCCAATTGAAAAAGACCTGTCTCCTCTCGAGAAGGCATCCAGTCTAACTTTCAAGTAAGTAATTTCAGCATCTAGTTCTAAACTTTCTTCGATTTCTAGTCTCAAATCTCTATTTACAGTTTTTACACCTCTTGCATTCTCTTTTTCCTTGTATAACGCATTCAGGTTTGCTTGTTCCCGTCTTTGCAGGATTTCACGGATTCGATCGTTTTCCTTTGCATACTGTCTGATAAGACCGGTTTGCCGATCAACCTCCATTCGTGTTCTATAAATCTCATTCTCAACTTTATTCCTTTCATCTAGTGCTAAGCTTAGATCTGATTTCAGTTTATCAAGTTGCCTCTCTTGCCTTGTTCTAACAGAGCATTGGTGCTTCATCATACCTTCATACACACTTTTAGTATAAGTCATCTTTCTCACTTTGGAAATTCGGAAGGCTGTGTTTTAATGCTCAGGCATTCCTTTCCTTTTGGCACTACGAGTCAAATGTTCTCAGGTGGGGACAATAAAATGTTCAAATGTGCTTTAAACATGGCAACATGAAGGAACCATAGCAACATTGTGATAGCGTTCAGTTCAAAAAACACTTCCACAACAGTGCCATGTGTTGGTATCGAATAAGACATTATGACTTATTGTCTTTAACCGTAATTAGCACTTGCAAAATGACAAAGAAAGTGTTGACATCAATCATTTAATGGGTTATTGTAGTACTTTTGACAGAGATGTACAGTGCATAATTTTCCTCAACAGTGCAATTAGAATTCATGAGTGCAGCTCTGCTTCAGATACTATTGATGTTTTGAGAACGTTAATTGACGGGAGAGTTGTGCGGTACACGGTACAAGTTAAAACACAATATCATTTATAATATATAAGTATTTTACGTTTGACCAGTTTCCCGTTGACGGCTAATGGTTGGTACTGCGGCACGTTGCTAACCAGTGGTGCTAATAGCCAATTTCAAATAGGCTATCACCAAATGTTTCAAAAGTGTACTAGTAATAAAGCTTGTCGTATTTACTATACCTAAAGACTGTGTGGGCATTATAGGAGCTAATATTGATGATAGGAGAATGCAGCAAACCCTGGGTTGCGTTCGAAGTGGTTGCTTTACAAAAATGTGGTTTTCCATAGTCCATCCTGTAATAGAGTGGGTACCAGACCCCCTAATAGGTAGCCCAAAAGACATGTGACTTAGGAAGTTAGTAGTTGAGAGTGATATGCTAAATACATGTTTATGTGTTTGTCTCAAACTTCTACAACAATATATCCGCGAGAATACGGAATATTATACATCCAAGATGGGTGATGTTTCAACATTAGATTACCAGTTAAAGAACGTAGAATGCATAATCACACACAGAAACTGTTCTATCCAATTCAACAAACCTATAGTTAATGAATCTGACGCCTCACCGTGCGCCTCACATGGAACGACATCCAAAAAGTGTGCACGGAATGTGGCCGAGAACATGAGAACGAGACTAAATGCTGCAAATACTGTTTCATTGTAGCTGATAACTACATAAATACTATATGTAACCATACTTATTTTTAATATACAATGAAAAAGTGGCTTTGTTCAGTGTTAAACAGTAAATATGTTCGGTGGCAAAACCAAAGTGAATTCACATAATTTATCTCAAAAGTTCCTTTAATTTGATGAATAAATCGCGATATTATAAACAGTTGCTTTCAATTAATGTCTTATAAACAGCGGAAACAAAGGGCAGCGTGATCAGAAAATATTCCTTAAGGGGTCCATCGAATACCCCTTAATTTCAGTGAAATGTGCTATGATAAATTTTCCTGATAATTAGGTATGTAAGTGACTCATTGATTATTGGAGAGATGTTTGCTTTTTTCATTTAGAGAACAGCCATTGAAACAAGCGATCAAGACTTTCACTTGGATTTTTCCGATTCCGCGTTTGTGATATGTTTTGAGTGCCTTTGGCATGCTGGTTTTGGAAGCTAGCTTTTTAAAAAACACTATGGCGAAATATCGACTGAATATCTCTTGCAAGGAAGAAGAAAGCAAACGGATACAAAAAAATCATTTTCCAACCAGAGAGCAACTGTCATTTCAAATACAAGGCTGCATGCTTCACTAAAAATGTTTCGAAGGAAAGAGCGTTTTCACTTTGTTACTGTCTTCCCAGAGTGTAGACCTTGAAAATTTTGAAGATGTGTGGCTCTCCAGGCAGAATTCTTTGAAAAATAGTCCATTAAAATTCAAGTGTGCACAAACTCCAGTAAGCTTTGAAATTCTTTGTGAAGAATTCAAGCAATGAAGCAGATTGCATCTTCATTTGTTGTCATCAAAGAATTTGAGCAAGAATCAAGACAAATCGAGTAATACTGTATTTCCAGGCCTAACTGTGATACTCAACATTTAAAAGTTGCAGTCAATATGCCCAAACGTTACAAAGGAACATTTCATACTAGCTTCTTGGAAACTCTTTAGTAGATGAGCTTCTTGATCCAGTGCGTTTTGCACTTTTATAAGGCTGGCTCTTTGCAGTTTGTGTTCGTGGCCTAATAGTTCCAGATTTTTGTTGTAAATTGGTCAACTGTCTTTTAAGCATTTCGTTCTCTATCTTCAAACCTGACATGAGCTCTCTATGTGTTTTGTTTTGTCTTTTCATCACCGATACCTGTTTCTCCAGTTCAAGTTGCCTTGCTTTCAATGTGTCCACATCCATGTGATGCTTCTCTTTCATACTTTTCATTACACTTTCCATGTCATCTAACTGGCGCCGATACTCCTTATTGTTCTCCTCGGAAATACCAACACGCATCTTCAGCGATTGAATCTCACACATTGCATTTATCTTGTCGCATGTTAGCTTCTTCATCGTCTTTCTCTGTCGTTGAGTTGCAGCTTCAACTTCCCGGTAATGCAGACGAGTTGAAGAGTTATCGAGCGGAGGAAGACGGATTCCTGTATCGCTCATGGCCTACTTTCCAGCGCCAAAATACCATCAACCACCTATACTACGGTCACGTCTGCCACAGTATTATGCCATTACGGCTTGCTTACAGATATCTGTGGTGAATTGTCGGGTTCTGTATTAGATTGAAACGCTCTCTTGTGATATGGCAATACCAATTGTATTTAAGCAGCGTCTCAACTCTTCTGAGAATGCTAAGGTGAAATCAATCCGGCTCCGATTAAATATTTGTTCATCCTTTAAAGCCTACAACACAAGGGCGATTTTTGTCATCAGTGACAAAAATCGCAGTCCTTGAAGACAAAAATTGCCCGTGTACGATAGCGAGATAAATGAGATTTTTGGCTCTGCAACAAATTTGAAATATCAAACATGGTTGATATCGAAAATCTATCGCTGACGATAAATGTCACTTGCCTTTAACTACCGCACGCGGGCGATTTTTGTCGCTGACGACAGAAATCGTCAGTGTGCGGTAGGCTTTAGAAGGATAAAGCCTGACACCTTAAAAACAAAAGGAGTAAAGCGGTACCTCCATTAATCGTTATCTAAAAGTCCAAAAGGTATCGGTAACTTGGACTTGTCTTGCCAGAAACATTCAAGACATTAACAAAACACAAAAAGTCATCATTAAGTCATGATGCTGAGATAAAGAGACGTAGACAGGGTTTTAGTACCTTCAGCTGGAACATAACGGGAACAATGAACAACAAATGTTTCCATGTAAGAAAATAAATACAAGTTGCAAGGTGATCTCGTTCCTTACTGCTACTCCCAGGCAGTGTATTGAGACCTGGCACGGAACTTCTACGAAGATGTCTCAAAGAAGGCTTTCGAATATTCAGGTAACTCTGATTAAATCTGAATACAATTCTGGATAAATTCCAAGGAAATGAACAAACCTCGTAAAAAGGTGTGTAGAGGACACTATCTACAAAAGGATGACTCCCAAAATGAATTGGGATAGACCAAAACATAATATATCCCACGTTTGATAAGCTACCGGTATTACAAAATGTGCTACATGCATCAAAGCAATAAACTTCTAAACTGGTTTGGAACTTCTAAATTGATTTACGTAGAAGTTCCAAAACAAGAATAAATTTTTCAGGAGAAATTATAGAAGATATGAGAAAAGTATAGGATACCCCGAGAAAGTGCTACTTTCAACCAGTCGTATTCCCCGTTCCAGTAAAGCAATTTACTGCATGCATCGTGTTACAGAGCATCTATCTGTGAACCAGTACCTAATCTAGTATGGTCTTGGTGACACTTTGTGGCCTTGGAAGACAAGTGTGGTCAACAATTGATAATGTCGAAACTCTGCAGTTTCTTTTATTCTGTTTGACTCTCGTTCCTTGCGATAAACTTTCGTAACACTTCAAAGTACACCAGAAAGAACTTTTAGCATCATTTAACGTAACGTCGAGCAAGAGAAGGTAATACCTGAAAATTTGGGAAGTAACAGAGCGTAGTTAACAAAAGGTCGTGCAAGGAGAGGCCAAAGTTTATCATAGCATAGTGTGTTCTTGGCGATTTTTCATAAAAATGGCACTGTTCTTAGCTGAAATCTAGTCAATAAGAAACTTCTTCAGTTTTTAATGACACTATACTATAAAGAACGAGAAATCTCAACATGGGAATGAACATCAACTACATGTCTTTGTTTTATAAAAAGAGCTTTATAACAAAGCAGTACTTGACAGCTCAAAAAGCTAGCCAAACTTGAATATCCTTACTAAGAGAGTTTTCGTACCGAAATCACGAAAAAGTTGGGAAAATTTCAGAACTGGGCGCAAAAACCTTTCTATTAAAAAACATGTATTGATAAAAACAGTTGGTTGCTATCAATAGCTATCAGCTAAGTTGCTTATTTTGATTAAAAAGAATATATAAGTATCTGAAAACAATACTTCAATGTAGTTTGCTTGATTTCTACTCGAGAAATATAATTACACATAAACCATATGGTCGAGCATACGTCCTACCTCAGCTGGTCTTCACTAGGCATCTCTGTTTAATCAGATTTGCACCCAAAAGAGACTCAAGACTTCCTACATTGTGACAACAAATGATCTCTAGCAAATTGTCTTATGTCACACTTTTTAAATCAAGAACAACTAATGGGTTAATAAAGAAGCATACAGTATATATATATATATATATATATATATATATATATATATATATATATATATATATATATATATATATATATATATATATATATATATATATATATATATATTCCTAAAAAAGTAAAAGTGCCCATTTTATTGGAGGATTTTTAAACTGTTCATTATATTTTTGCTGAGTAGACCTGCTTAAAATCTTTGTTGCATATCAACTTAATGAAATCTTGAAACTTCCTGTGTGTTTTCTTTCGTATATAAATCTGAAATATATGACATCAAGATGTATTTTCTCCAGAATGAGTTTAATGTACCTTTTACAGTTGATTAGACAACTCCCCTAAAAAGTTTATAGTTGCGCGCGTGATATATATATATATATATATATATATATATATATATATATATATATATATATATATATATATATATATATATACCTATTCAAACATAATTCGAGATTCAACTAATCAAATGATCTCTCGTTATAATGACAACGTTTTAATTACTCATCAAATATTTGTTACATAGCTATTTCCGAATGCTGAATTGCTTCTGACCTTTCGTTGCTGATCATTGTTAACATATTTAGTTGCATGCCTTTGAAGCTTTGCCAAGGCTTTTGGTGTTAGCGTATTTTCAAGAAATGTCGATGCTTGCGCAGATACCTCTGGCTTCGACTGGGAAGGAGAAGTTGATTTTGAGCTCATTTCTCTCTGTAGAGTCTCCAGCTTCCTTTCCAATTTGGAAATCTCTCGATCTCTCATAGCATTATTGTACTGTACTAGCTTTAGTGTTTCTTTTCGACTCGTTAAATACATCTCCAGTAAACGACTTTCATCGCTTCCATGGAAATGCTTTTCTGTGCATTTCGAATCTAATTTATTTAACAATTCAGTTCTTTCTGCTTTTAGCTGGTAGAAATACCTCTCCTTCCCCCGAAGCTCACCTTTTAGGATGCTAACCTCCTCTTTCCTTGATAACAATTCGCTTCTTATTTGCAATAATTCTGCATGTAACGATCTTATT